>SNVD02013185.1:0-75990 GCA_013180625.2 Boswellia sacra
CCCTAAGGCCAATGGGTCTGGGAGTCATTAGCCTAAGGCTCGCTACATGGGTTAAAGATGCATTCTTTCAAAAAAAAAAAAAAAAAAAAAGAAAAGAAGAAAAAAATGTATAAAATGAATGAATATCCCCTACTTAAGGTTGTTAGCCTTAACAAATACTAGAACCGATATGGCTTATTTCTAATTAGCCCCATAGTCATGTGTCAACTGAGCACAAAAGAAGGTTTGTGGATATCTTGACTGAAGGGTACATGAGTCATTTAAAAAAAAAAATCCGTTGAGAGTTTGTTTATTTGGATAAAATCAAGGAGAGTGCAATAATGACCACCTTGGATGTAAAATTCTATTAATCACTTCTAAATAATAACGCTTTAATTGCTAGGGACTAGCAATAAGCTAGTTGGGGGGTGTGATGAACACTTAAATATGCATGTTTAATAAGAGTTTAGTTCATCATATTGCATTAATAGTGTCATTAAATTCCTCAACTTAAGCATATTTGTAGCATTTGCATCTTTGGAATTAATTTCTTTTAATTTCGGTTTTGTTGCAGGTTCGGTAAAATGGGCATAACTCTCTATTTATAGATCAGAATGGTGCAATTCTTAATGTTTTGGAAAGCTGATTCAATTGTCTACAAGATTGCATTTCACAACCATAATCAAATTCGGGCTCTTAGTGGACCAAAATTGGGCTTGAAGTGAACCCATCTACAGTCTCGGCCTAGTCTGACCAGGCCTCAGTATTTGGACCGTATCTCTCAAAATACGTATCCAAATTATGCAAATCAATATGTTCTAGAAAGCTGAGAGAAATATCTACAACTTTCATGAAGACATGTGATAAAAATTCACAACCTTTCGATGTCAAAATTGATGGTCAAAGTCGGTGCCTAATGATCCCAATTGTCAAAGATATTTACAACTAATATTTGACAATTATGCCCTTGTAATTTGACAAGTTTGCCCCTGGATGTATCTATAAATAGAGGTGCCTTGTGACCCATTAGGGCATCTTGGCCTTGGCTTGAACATTTTGGCTTTGGCTAGGATCTTGTATTGTGTTTTGTGTGTTTTTGTTATTAATGAATTTCTTTTTTCTTGCATTTTATTTTCTTTCTATTATAATGTTCTTCTAATTTCTATTTTGCTAAGGTGAAAGGGTGAAACCCTTGATATGAGAATAAGGATTCTTTAACCCTTAATATGTGCTTAATAATCTTAATCTTATAATGTTTATTCAATATGATTTATATTTAATTTCTTAATCAATCTTGACACCACTTGTAAAGTGAGGTCTTGATCCATTGTCGACAATCCTTGGCACATCAAATGCTTGGATCCTTTCTAGATGATGTATGGTTCTTCCTTACCGACACGAATCTAGTTAGGAAACCTTGATTTGTTGTAGACATATGGTGATTGGCACATTGGATGCTTGAACCCATTTACAAGAAGTGGTATAAATATTGGTAATGAAACAAATATAATTCATATAACTAAAATGGACTAATTATCCTTATTCGAAATATCAAGGGCGGATCCCCTAACCTTAGCCTTCATTGTTATTGTGTTAATTCCTCTTGTATTTTAATTATTCTATTGTTTATAAACTTTTTATTTTATTTACTATAGTAGGTTCTACCACCTTATGAAATTGTTCTTTAATTTACTATGGTTGGTTATACCACCTATTTCTATAGATGGTTTTACCTTCTCTTGCTTTTTGTTTTATATTTGAATGGTCGGTAATACCGCCTACCATCTTACATATTTATTGATATTATCTTGTCATTTCTTTGAATTATTCATACCATATTTGTTTAGCTTATAATTTGTAACGCTTAAATTCCCTTCCTCGTGGATCGACCCCGGTCTCACCGGGTTTTATTACTTCGACACTTCTATACTTGGGAGATAATCCTATTTTCGGATGTGTCAGTATGGTGTTATCAAGAGTTGAAAGAGAAAGTCTTGGTGAGGTTGTTCATCAAGCAAGTTGTAAAGAATTCTACAACTTAGTGGAAAGCTTAGCTCGTGGAGCTAGGAGCCTGTGGACGTAGGCAAGGTTTGCCGAACCACGTAAATTGAGTTTGCACTCTCTCTATCCCTATCCTTTTTATGTTTACTTACATTTGTGATTGTTCTTTATTGCTATTCTCTTGATTGCATTCTATTTTCATCTTCTTCACCTTTATTCTTAAAGAAAGAGTTAAATAATTTTGATTTTCAGGAAAAGTTTTCTAAATCCGTTTTGATAAATAAAAACCCAATTCACCCCCATTCTTGGGTTGTCATACCTGGGTCAACAGGTGGTATCAGAGCAACGTTGCTCAATTTTTTAAATCTTAATCGATTTTTGAGCTATGGCAACTTTTAATTCAACTTCATATGTTCAGGGACTTTCTATCTCTAGACCTCCATTTTTTAATGGAAGTGATTACTCTTATTGGAAAACTAGAATGAGTATTTTCTTGAAATCTTTTGATTATGATTTGTGGTCTATTGTTTTAGAAGGACCTTTTGTTCCTACCAAAATTGAAAATGGAGAAAGCATGCTTAAAGAACCTAAAGAGTTTAGTGAAGATGATAAAAAGAAATTGAGTTTGAATGCTAAAGCTATGAATGTGTTATATTGTGCTCTAAATAGAAATGAGTTTAATAGAATATCTACTTGTTCTACGGCACAAGAAATATGGCACACACTTGAAGTAATTCATGAAGGAACTAGTCAAGTTAAAGAATCTAAAATTAGTATGCTAGTTCATAGTTATGAACTTTTTAAGATGAAATCGAATGAATCAATTTCTGAAATGTTTACTAGATTTACGGATATTGTCAATGCTTTGAAATCTCTTGGTAAATCTTATTCTAATGTTGAAATGGTGAGAAAGATTCTTAGGTGTCTACCAAAATCTTGGGAGCCAAAGGTGACGGCAATTCAAGAAGCAAAGGACCTCACCAAACTACCATTAAAAGAACTTATGGGTTCTCTCATGACTCATGAAATCACCTTGAAGGAGAATGAAGAAGAAGATTGCAAAATGGCAAACATGTGCTTCATGGCTTTAAGAGAAAATGAGATAAGTATTCTAAACTATGATCGTAGGCTTTCATATGATGAATTACTTGAAGCATTCCAAAATTTACATGTGCAAGTTGATAAACAAAATTCAAAAATCAATGCTTTCAAAAAGAAGTCAAAAATCATGTTATCTCAATTAGAAGAGTTGGTGGAAATAAATGAAGCTTTAGAAAATGAAAATGAAATTTTAAAGCAAAAAGATTTTGAAAGTTTGGAAAATCAAATACATTTATTAAAAACTGAAAATGAGATTCTAAAACAAAAGGATTTTGATAAATTAGAGAAACAAAATGTTATTTTAAAAAAGAAAAATAATGACTTAAGAAATATTGTTGATAGTTTTACAAAAAGCACAAAAAATTTGAATTTTATGTTACAAAACCAAATGTGTGTTTTTGATAAAAGAGGGTTAGGATATAAAACTCATAAAACTCAAAACTATTTTAAAAACTATTTTGTTCATGCATCTTCTAGGAATAATCCTAATCATTCATGTACTTATTGTGGAAGAAAAGGACACAAAGTGCATTCTTGCTATATTAAGAGAAATCCTAATTTGAAACAAATATGGGTTCCAAAAAGGACCGTAACTAAACCCCAAGGACCCAAGAACATTTGGGTACCAAAAAATCACTCTTTTAATGTTGATTATAGAAACAAAAGAGTGGCAAACATAAGTGGTACTTAGATAGTGGATGCTCAAGGTATATGACCGGAGATGCCTCCAAGTTCTCAAGATTAATCATGAAGAAAGGAGGATATGTGACCTTCAGTGATAATGCCAGAGGAAGGGTAATCGGACATGGTGATATTGATGATAATATTGTTGAGGTAGAAAGGCAAACCAAGGAATCAAGGCTTGATGAAAAGAGACTAGATGAATTACAACTTCAACAAGAAAAGCTTGAGGAAGTAAATGATTCTTCCTAAGAATTACGAAAGGAATGGAGGTACGCAAAAGCTTACCCTAAAGATCTCATTATTGGTGAACCATCACAAGGTATGAGAACTAGATCTTCTTTTAGGAACTTTTGTAATAATTTTGCATTTGTCACTCAATTTGAACCAATTTGAGAGAAATCAATTTTGAGAATTAGTCCCTAGACCTAAATATGACTAAACCCCTTAGTCAAGATAGATTTTGCATAACTAGAAGAGAAGTAGGCATGTTGGATATGTCTTAATTTTTCTTTTATATGATTATCTTTAAATGGTAGCATATGTTAAGGGGGAGAATATATTTAGGGGGAGTAATTAATTTGACTACATCTTTTTTATGATAACAAAAGGGGGAGAAATGGATAGTTTGCTTCTATTCATAACAATTGCTCTCTTTTTGTTTATTCTTGATTTTATTTTCATTCTTGATTTTAGAAATTGATTTAAAGCAATCAATGGTTTGTCATCATCAAAAAGGGGGAGATTGTTAGCCCTAAGGCTACATGATAATTTTGATGATAACAATACACATTGATTAATTGAGATTTACTAACATGTTTATTTATGTACAAGAGTAAGATCATTGAAATAATTGTAAAATCAAGAAGAGGCTTATTAAAATGAAGTATTGAAGCTAAGGAGAAGACTACGCGTTAAAGGCACCAAAGTTTAAGGACAAGGTTTGATTCAAGGAATGTGACACATGAGCAATGTTCAATCAATTGGTCATATATTTCTCTACAAATGTCCAAATAATGTGATTCTTGAGCCTTTGGAAAGCTCACACAATTTATAACATTTCATATGTTTTAAAGAAATTCAAATTCAAGTGTAAGGTTGTCCAAATCATCATGCAAATTGAAAGATAAATGGAAGCAGCTGACATGAGCAATGAATACTCTTTTAGACATATCTTAAGCTAGAAATATCAAAATGACTTGATTCTTATGACATTGGAAAGATGACTTAATGCGACACATTTCATATGTTTTGAAGAAATTCAAATTTTAAATGAAAGGCTGACATACTTGACATGTAATTCGGTGGACTGACACAGAGAAGAAAAATCAACTCATATGAGCACCGAATGATGTTTTATCCATATCTTGAGATAGAGATATCCAAATGCTTTGATTTTCAATGTTTTGGAAAGATAATTCAAATATTCAGATATTTTATGTTTTGAATAAATTCAAATTTCAAACGGAAGGCTAACAAAATTATCACTAAATTCGGTGGACTTACACAAGGAAGAAAAATTAAGTCACATGAGCACCGAATGGTGTTTTGGCCATATCCTGAGATAGAGATGTTCAAATGACTTGATTCTTAATGCGTTGTAAATCTTATTCAATTGTCCACATCTTTTATGTTTTGCATATTTTTAAATTTCAAACAAAACATTGACAAAAATGGCAGACAAAATTATAGTTTTTATGGTGGGCAGAAAATTAGGAGTTAGTGTCTTCACTTGATTAAGTTCATCCCATTTGCCTATAAAAGGAGCCCTTCTCCCATGCATTCAGCAAGAAGAGCAAGAAAAGCATCTATCAAGCAAAAAAAAAGAGAAATATCAAGTCTAGAGAGCTTTTATATTCTTTATCTACTCTTTGAAGAGAGTTATACTTTTGTTGTAAAAATTATCCTTGTTCTTGTATTGTGGTGAGAGTGAGATATTCTTGTAAAGGATAATAGTTATCCTTGAGAGAACTCTTTCCTTGGTGAGGTTGTTCATCAAGAAGAACTCTTGGTGTGGTGTTATCAAGGTTGAAGGAAGTTGCCTTGGTGAGGTTGTTCATCAAGAAGAACTCTTGGTGTGGTGTTATCAAGGGTTGAAGAAAGTTGGCTAGGTGAGGTTGTTCATCAAGAAGAACTCTTGGTGTGGTGTTATCAAGAGTTGAAAGATAAAGTCTTGGTGAGGTTGTTCATCAAGCAAGTTGTAAAGAATTCTATAACTTAGTGGAAAGCTTAGCTCGTGGAGCTAGGAGCCCGTGGACGTAGGCAAGGTTTGCCGAACCACGTAAATTGGGTTTGCACTCTCTCTATCCCTATCCTTTTTATGTTTACTTACACTTGTGATTGTTCTTTATTGCTATTCTTTTGATTGTATTCTATTTTCATCTTCTTCACCTTTATTCTTAAAGAAAGAGTTAAATAATTTTGTTTTTCAGGAAAAGTTTTCTAAATCCATTTTGATAAATAAAAACCCAATTCACCCCCATTCTTGGGTTGCCATACCTGGGTCAACACAATTTTGGTGTGTTGAGTGGAAATATGATACATGATGGTGTGGTTGTACGGGTAGGATGTAAGTAATCTTTTAGAGTTTTAACGGGGCTATCCTCATATTGACTCATTGTATCGGAATTAAAAGATGACGATGAACTAAGAATTGGATTTTCTTCGGTTGCAAAATCTTGTTATGGTTTTAATTTTGATTTTTTCATAAATCTGCCTTGTTTGTCTTTAGATTGCTTCATACATCCTCACAATTTGTCTCTCTGTTTTTTTTTTTTTTACACACAAGAAAGTTCTCAAATAAGGTCAAAAAGCAATAAGATAAAAAAGTTAGAGAGAATAAGAGAAGAAAAAAATTAAAAGAAACAAGGTGGCAAAGTCGACCTTCGACAAGTATATATAGAATAAAAAAATAAAAAAAAAAACAAACAAGGTGGCAAAGCCAACCTTTGACAAGTATAAATAGAAAGAAAAAAAAACAAACAAGGTGGCAAAGCCAAACTTTGACAAGTATAAATAGAATAAAGAAAATAAAACAAACAAGGTGGCAAAGAAAACCTTTGACAAGTGTATATAGAATATAAAATAAAATAAACAAGGTGGCAAAGCCAACCTTTAACAAGTAAAAGAAATAATGCAGCAAAGCCGTCCTTTAACAAGTAAAAGAAATAAGGCGGCCAAGCCGACCTTTACTAAGCAAAAGAAAAGAAACAAGGTGGCAAAGCCGACCTTTAACAAGTAAAAGAAATAAGGCAGCGAAGCCATCCTTTAACAAGTACAAGAAATAAGACGGTAAAGCCGACCTTTGACAAGTAAAAGAAATAAGGTTAGGGATAGTTAGGCAACTTAGGCAAAGTTAGGCAAATTAGGCAAAGTTAGGCCAAGTTATGCCAAAGAAGAAAAAAATTGAAAAATACAAACCGTCTTTCGTCGATTTTACCTCCCGACAATGGTGCCAAATTTTGATTACGCCCAAATATACCGCGGTTATTGCAGTAGAACTTGAGGTGTCGAATCCACAAGGAGGCCTTCGACACAAGAGGTTAGTAAAACAAAATTATTAAAGAGATAATAAAGATGTAAAATTTAACTTTGAAGTGATTGATTCTAAAGATATTACAATATTTAATAATTGGAAACAATCGATGGTAATTAAGAGGTAAGGCATTGAGAATCACTTATATGTTTTGTAAATCTAATCCCCACTTTGATTCAGCAATTATAACTCAATTGAAAGTTTCACATCCCAAACATTCAATCAAAAAATATGTACAGTATAGCATAATTGATAAACACATGTATTTGTTTTCCATAAACTCTTTACAAGCAATATTTACCAACAATATTCATCCTTACAAGTTATCCAAGAGCGACCATATGTCACTTGACAATATTGCAGTAAAAGATTAACTCATAAAACAAAACTATCAGTAACAATTATAATTCAACACGAATCACATAAAGAAAGCGTGACCGAATTTATATGAAATTGAGAATTATAATTTCTAGATTAAAGAGAAATCAAAAGATGAGAAAAAGTTTAACACATACAAGTTTATCTTTAGCCTTACCAAGAGTTCTAGCCTAACTTATAATTCATTCCCATCATTTCTGAAGAGAAATTACAAGAGAGAATTGTAATATACAATGATATAACAGAATTAAAATGATTTTTCTCTCTCCCCATTCAACTCCTCAAGTTGTCCTTATATAGGTGATGAAATGGAACTATTATGCCAAACTTCCACTAATTCTTCCACATTTTCGGCCAACAAACCTTTGACCAAATTGCAGCACCTTTTTGACTATCAAACCAATCGAACTGGGCTTTGTGAAAAACATGAAAGTTGTAGCCTCTTGTCTCATCTTTCCATGGCCACCAGATTCATGCAATTTGGACAAGTATTCTCTAAGATATGGTCCAAATACTAAACATGGGTCGGGCTGAGCAACAACTACAATTTGGTTCTGTTGTCTCTCAATTTTGGCCTATCAAATGTTGGATTTGGGCTTTTGATTGTTCTTCAACTTTGTGTAAAATTGACTCATGTTGCTCCAGGTTCAAGAATCTCTCCATTTTGATCTATAGATTGAGAGCTATGTCCATTTTATTAAACCGGCAAAATGATTTCCATTAATCACAAACTAAGGACAAAACTTTATTTCAAGATAAAGACTAAAGAAAATGCAAAAGAAATGAAACAAATATAAAAGAGGCATAAGCAAAATAATTATGCTAAAATATCATAAAAGCTTTATAATACTATCAAATTAGCGTTAATTATTTATGCTTAACAGTGTATTTTCATGCGTTTATCACCATTCTTCTGAAAATTTTCTTCTTGATTTACGTCTAAAGTTGAATCAGTTGGTTCAATTCTGACGAGTTGACAGCTTGTTTCTGGTACCCTTTTTTTTTGCCCAAATGGCAAGATGGTTATATTAGATGATATAATCTTGATACAACGACAAGAATATCATTTTTAAACTGATTGTATGTAAATTTTGAGGAAGGAAATTTGATTGGTCATCGATTATATGTTATTCTACTATTGCCATTTATTACCATTATTAATTTTTTTCTTTCTGGTAGCATAAATTGGAAAGATGCACAAAAGTTGAGGGAAGGTGCCGCCAAACATGTAGCCGTCCATCTACATAATCATTTTAAGAAGATCTATGAGTGAAATTGTCATTATAAGCCAGGGAGGAAATCTTCAACTTCATAAATGTGAGACTCTTGAAAAAACAAATACATGGAAAATGTGTGGTTTTAAAGGACATTTTCAGAATTTAGATTAATATAAAAAGCCGAGTAGTGGACACATATTGTCGTTCGACCTGTATTTTGTTGTTTTCTCGCCATCAAAAATGGGAAATGAGCTGATTAAAAATTAGATGTTTTACGAGAACAAAACGACAACATTTTCAAGCAGTGTGAATAGGGGCACTTTGGTCAAAGAAATGGTCAGAAATATCACTATATTAGCTTGTTAGTTGTTGCCTTGTTTCTTCAGTGAAAATTCCTCACACAGATCTAATAGCAAATTCCTTTACATTCATCTATCAATTCGAGTAGCAGTCGACATGGACGCCACAAAATAACGTCTTCGATCCCCTTAGGGATTTTGCTAAGGACAGCGTACATCTCATCAAGAGATGCCACAAACCCGATCGCAAAGGTACTGTGCTTTCTTTTTTCTTTTTATCTTAATTTCCATTTTTTATCTTTCCATTTTTTATCTAAGGTATGTTTGGATCTATCATGTTTTGATTTGGATCAGGATTTCTTAGAATTCACAAAGGTGGCGTTCTGTACCGCGATCGGATTCATGGTGATGGGTTTTGTAGGTTTCTTCCTTAAAATTATCTTCATCCCAATCAACAACATCATTGTCGGATCTAGTTAAGGTGAGACCACTTTTTTATTTAATTGAAAATATGTCATGTTTGTAATTGATTGCATGTTAAGAATTTTGATATTATTGAAATTCCAGTTAATTGTTTTGCCAATATTAAGTGGCTTTAGAAATTGCCAGATCTTTTGCTTTATAATTAGAGTTTGATCTGTATGTCGTTGATTTCGTTCTGATTCTCATTTTTTTTTTAGAATACAGATACTCATCTTATTAATACTCTTTATCTCAAATTGATTTTGATTAGCGGGATCTTTCCATTTTTAAGAGAGCTTGTTATAGTTTGCATGTCTAGAAAGTTGATAAATTGACTCCTAATTTTGTTTTCAAGGGCCAATTATAAATAATTGCAACCTTCCGGAGCTCTAAGGGATTGAAACAGCTTGGTATGGGTGCTCAAATTTTCTTATGTTTTGTTTATTCGCACAATCTTGGAAACAAAACAACTGTTGCTTATTGGTTCAGCACCTGAGAAGTTTGAAAAACTAGGGCTATACTATCTATTAATTAGTTAAGACGTAATGAAAATAAACATCCTAAGAAGTTAAACATTGCGCATTATATTTTGATTTTCTGAGCTCCCTGGAAACAAATTAGGATGCAAATATATGGTTTTTCTCTTCTTCGTGGCTGGTTGAAAATCGGAGGCTGTCATTCTATATTTTGAAATTCAATTATTTGTATAAACTTATGTTCTCATTGATAAGCACCTAATTGAATGAGATCTTCGACAGGAATTAGGTGTTTTGTTGGGTGTATTTTGGTTGAAGCATTGATTGATTGGACCAATCCCTATTTGATGGTTGCTTTACATCTTGAGAATACATATCCATTGCTTCTGTATGTTAAATGATTGTACTTTGAAGCTTACATACGTTTGGTTGGATAGATCCTTCAATCCATACTCAAAGAGTTATGATTAATGTGCAATGCGAAAATCCCTCTGATTGTTTCATTTATTCCTGCTTTTGGCGTCTTTCTAAGTGGAACACTAACCAAATCTGGTGAAAATTGCAGGCTTCATGGATTTACAAGCCCATAAGGTTGGAGCTTTCAGTAGATTTGGCAAACGAGCAGAGAGAATAATGCTTTAACTCTAGGATTTTCTTAAACATTACCTTAGCGTATTTTAAAATTTTCCAATTAGACATGAGTTGAATTTTGCTTTTAAGCTGGTTTATGGTGGAAATGTTTTTGATTTTTGATACTCTAGTTTATTGATCCTACTGAAACGTGGTAAATCATTTCGACTCCTTTCACTTTTAGCCAAAAATAGTGCAAATACTTAAGTTATCTTCTTTTTTTCTTGTCAGATATACATAGTCATGGCATAAAATTTCTTGAAACTGGTAAAACTATGTTCCAATAATTGTAAGTATGCCACAATTCGAAAGCGTTTTATGAAGCGAACTCATTCCTATGACAGTACTTTGAGCACTTTTTTAAGGCAACGTATAACTCCACCCATTCTCAATCTCAATTCAATCCAGATATCCAGCGGTAGCGTTAAAAAACATACAATCAAGGAGAGGTGTTAATGGGCAAGGGATGAAGAGTTGGAACTTTCGGTTCTTCCTTAACAAGTTCTAGAGTAGGTAAATAAAAACATGAACCCATAATTAGTACATCAAGCTGGGCAAGATCAATTCTCCCAAATAATTATAAATTTTCGCATGACAACTAAAAGAATCTATTTGCACTATGTAGTGACAATAGAAAACCACCAAAATAATAAGTCAAACTATAAAGAACAATTTATAGCTATATATGGCAAAGACCTGTACGCTTGCTGTATATGAACTCGACACTCGACAACCTACTATATGAACTCGACAACCGACACTCGACTGTATGAACTCGGCAACGAACACATGAAATCGTTACGAAATTGCTAAAGTAAAAAAAATTAATGTTTTGCCCAAACGATCGACGAAACCCAATGGTAAATGCTCGACACTCACCGCTCGAGAACCAACACCACACGCCATGCACAAAGACCGACGCTCGACTAATACGACACTAGACACTCACCTATGTATGAACTCGACACTCGATGTTAGCCCTAAGGCTACATGATAATTTTGATGATAACAATACACATTGATTAATTGAGATTTACTAACATGTTTATTTATGTGCAAGAGTAAGATCATTGAAATAATTTTAAAATCAAGAAGAGGCTTATTAAAATGAAGTGTTGAAGCTAAGGAGAAGACTACATGTTAAAGGCACCAAAGTTTAAGAATAATGATTGACTCAAGAAATATGACACATTAGCAATGTTCAATCAATTGGTCATATATATCTCTAAAAATATCCAAATGACATGATTCTTGAGCCTTTTGAAAGCTTACTCAATTTATAACATTTCATATGTTTTAATGAAATTCAAGTGCAAGGTTGTCCAAATCATCATGCAAGTTGAAAGACAAATGGAAGTAGCTAACATGAGCACCGAATACTCCTTTGGACATATCTTGAGCTAGAAAAATCAAAATGACTTGATTCTTACGGCATTGGAAATATGACTTAATGACGAACATTTCATATGTTTTGAAGAAATTCAAATTTCAAATGGAAGGCTGACATAATTGACATGCAATTCGGTGGACTGACATAGAGAAGAAAAATCAAGTCACATGAGCACCGAATGGTGTTTTGGCCATATCTTAAGATAGAGATATCCAAATGCTTTGATTATTAATGTTTTGAAAATCTTATTCAAATATTCAGATCTTTTCTGTTTTGAAAAAATTTGAATTTCAAACGGAAGGCTGACAGAATTAACATTCAATTTGGTGGACTGACACAAGAAAGAAAAATCAAGTCACACGAGCACCGAATGGTGTTTTGGCCATATCTTGAGCTATAGATATCCAAATGACTTGATTCTTGATGAGTTGGAAAGTTTATTCAAATTTTCAGATCTTTTATGTTTGGCAGATTTTCAAATTTCAAACGGAACATTGACAAAAATGGCAGACATGATTACAGTTTTTATGGTGGGCAGAAAATTTGGAGTTGGTGTCTTCACTTGTTCAAGTTCATCTCATTTGCCTATAAAAGGAGCCATTCTCCCATGCATTGAACAAGTGGAAGAGAAGCATTTTATCAAGCAAAAAAAAACAAGAGAAATATCAAGTCTAGAGAGCTTTTATATTCTTTATCTACTCTTCGAAGAGAGTTGTACTTTTGTTGTAGAAATTTTCTTTGTTTTTGTATTGTGGTGAGAGTGAGATCTTCTTGTAAAGGATAAAAGTTATCCTTGAGAGAACTCTTTCCTTGGTGAGTTTGTTCATCAAGAAGAACTCTTGGTGTGGTGTTATCAAGAGTTGAAAAGGTGAGGTTGTTCATCAAGAAGAACTCTTGGTGTGGTGTTATCAAGAGTTGAAGAAGTTGCCTTGGTGAGGTTGTTCATCAAGAAGAACTCTTGGTGTGGTGTTATCAAGAGTTGAAGGAAGTTGCCTTGGAGAGGTTGTTCATCAAGAAGAACTCTTGGTGTGGTGTTATCAAGAGTTGGAAGAAAAGTCTTGGTGAGGTTGTTCATCAAGCAAGTTGTAAAGATTTCTACAACTTAGTGGAAAGCTTAGCTCGTGGAGCTAGGAGCCTGTGGACGTAGGCAAGGTTTGCTGAACCACGTACATCGAGTTTGCACTCTCTCTATCCCTATACTCTTTACATTTACTTGCATTTGTGATTGTTCATTATTATTATTCTCTTGATTACATATTTGATAACTTCTAATTTCATCTTCTTCACCTTCATTCTCAAAGAAAGAGTAAACTAATTTTGATCTTTCAAGAAAAGTTTTCTAAATCCGTTTTGATAAATAAAAACCCAATTCACCCCCCCTCTTGGGTTGCCATACCTGGGTCAACAAGTGGTATCAGAGCAAGGTTGCTCATTTTTTTTAAATCTTAATCGATTTTTGAGCTATGACAACTTTTAATTCAACTTCATATGTTGAGGGACTTTCTATCTCTAAACCTCCATTTTTTAATGGAAGTGATTACTCTTATTGGAAAACTAGAATGAGTATTTTCTTGAAATCTTTTGATTATGATTTGTGGTCTATTGTTTTGGAAGGACCTTTTGTTCCTACCAAAATTGAAAATGGTGAAAGCATGCTTAAAGAACCTAAAGAGTTTAGTGAAGATGATAAAAAGAAATTGAGTTTGAATGCTAAAGCTATGAATGTGTTATATTGTGCTCTAGATAGAAATGAGTTTAATAGAATATCTACTTGTTCTACGGCACAAGAAATATGGCACACACTTGAAGTAACTCATGAAGGAACTAGTCAAGTTAAAGAATCCAAAATTAGTATGCTAGTTCATAGTTATGAGCTTTTTAAGATGAAATCGGATGAATCAATTTCTGAAATGTTTACTAGATTTACGGATATTATTAATAGTTTGAAATCTCTTGGTAAATCTTATTCTAATGTCGAAATGGTGAGAAAGATTCTTAGGTGTCTACCAAAATCTTGGGAGTCAAAGGTGACGGCAATTCAAGAAGCAAAGGAACTCACCAAACTACTATTAGAAGAACTTATGGGTTCTCTCATGACTCATGAAATCACCTTGAAAGAGAATGAAGAAAAAGATTGCGAAGTGGCAAACATGTACTTCATGGCTTTAAGAGAAGATGAGGTAAGTATTCTAAACTATGATCCTAAGCTTTCATATGATGAATTACTTGAAGCATTCCAAAATTTACATGTGCAAGTTGATAAGCAAAATTCAAAAATCAATGCTTTCAAAAAGAAGTCAAAAATCATGTTATCTCAATTAGAAGAGTTGGTAGAAATAAATGAAGCTTTAGAAAATGAAAATGAAATTTTAAGGCAAAAAGATTTTGAAAGTTTGGAAAGTCAAATACATTTTTTAAAAACTGAAAATGAGATTTTAAAACAAAAGGATTTTGATAAATTAGAAAAAGAAAATGTTATTTTGAAAAAGGAAAATAATGACTTAAGAAATATTGTTGATAGTTTTATAAAAAGCACAAAAAATTTGAATTCTATGTTACAAAACCAAAGGTATATTTTTGATAAAAGAGGCTTAGGATATAAAACTCATAAAAATCAAAAGTATTTTAAAAATTATTTTGCTCATGCATCTTTTAGGAATAATCCTAATCATTCATGTACTTATTGTGGAAGAAAATGACACAAAGTGCATTCTTGCTCTATTAAAAAAAATCCTAATTTGAAACAAATATGGGTTCCAAAAAGTATCATAACTAACCCCCAACGACCCAAGAACTTTTGGGTACCAAAAAGTTACTCTTTGAATGTTGATTATAGAAACAAAGAAGTGGCAAACACAAGTGTTACTTAGATAGTGGATGCTCAAGGCATATGACCGAAGATGCCTCCAAATTTTCAAGATTAATGATGAAGAAAGGAGAATATGTGACCTTCGGTGATAATGCCAAAGGAAGGGTAATCGGACATGGTGATATTGGTAACCCTTCTTCACCTATTATTAAAGATGTTTTGCTTGTTAATAGTTTGAAACATGATTTGATTAGCATTAGTCAATTGTGTGATAAGGGATATTTTGTTACTTTTGAGCCTAATAGATGTGTGATTAAGGATGTTAGTAACAATAATACATTATTTGTTGGTAATAGATGTGGTAATATTTATACAATTGATATTGATGTTAATGATCATGTAGAAAATTGTTTCATTGTTAATCATGATGCTTGGTTATGGCATAGAAGGTTCGGTTATGCTAGCATGGACAATATTTCAAAAACTTCTAAAAATGATTTAGTTGATGGTTTTCCAAGAATAAAATTTGAAAATAATAAGATTTGTGATACTTGTCAATTTGAAAAACAAGTGAGAACTTTTTTAAACAAAAATTTTTTTCAACAAATAAACCCCTTAGTCAAGATAGATTTTGCATAATTAGAAAAGAATTAGACATATTGGATATGCTTAATTTTGCTTTTATATGATAATCTTTGAATGGTAGCATATGTTAAGGGGGAGAATATATTTAGGGTGAGTAATTAATTTGATTATATCTTTTTGATGATAACAAAAGGGGGAGAAATGGTTGGATTGCTTATATTCAGAACAAGTGCCAAATCTTTATTTATTCTTGATTTTATTTTCATTCTTGATTTTAGATTATATTTTAAAGCAATCAATGATTTGTCATCATCAAAAAGGGGGAGATTGTTAGCCCTAAGGCTACATGATAATTTTGATGATAACAATACATATTGATTAATTGAGATTTACTAACATGTTTATTTATGTGCAAGAGTAAGATCATTGAAATAATTTTAAAATCAAGAAGAGGCTTATTAAAATGAAGTGTTGAAGCTAAGGAGAAGACTACATGTTAAAGGCACCAAAGTTTAAGAACAAGGATTGACTCAAGGAATGTGACACATGAGCAATGTTCAATCAATTGGTCATATATATCTCTACAAATATCCAAATGATGTGATTCTTGATCCTTTGGAAAGCTTACTCAATTTATAACATTTCATATGTTTTAATGAAATTCAAATTTCAAGTGCAAGGTTGTCCAAATCATCATGCAAGTTGAAAGACAAATGGAAGCAGCTGACATGAGCACCGAATACTCCTTTGGACATATCTTGAGCTAGAAAAATCAAAATGACTTGATTCTTATGGCATTGGAAAGATGACTTAATGAAGAACATTTCATATGTTTTGAAGAAATTCAAATTTCAAATGGAAGGCTGACATAATTGACATGCAATTCGGTGGACTGACACAGAGAAGAAAAATCAACTCACATGAGCACCGAATGGTGTTTTGGCCATATCTTAAGATAGAGATATCCAAATGCTTTGATTATTAATGTTTTGGAAAGCTTATTCAAATATTCAGATCTTTTATTTTTTGAAAAAATTCAAATTTCAAACGGAAGGCTGACAGAATTATCATTCAATTTGGTGGACTGACACAAGAAAGAAAAATCAAGTCACATGAGCACCGAATGGTGTTTTGGCCATATCTTGAGCTACAGATATCCAAATGACTTGATTCTTGATGCGTTAGAAAGCTTATTCAAATTTGCAGATCTTTTATGTTTTGCAGATTTTCAAATTTCAAACTGAACATTGACAAAAATGGCAGACAAGATTACGGTTTTTATGGTGGGCAGAAAATTTGGAGTTGGTGTCTTCACTTGATTAAGTTCATCTCATTTGCCTATAAAAGGAGCCATTCTCCCATGCATTCAACAAGTGCAAGAGAAGCATTTTATCAAGCAAAAAAAAAACAAGAGAAATATCAAGTCTAGAGAGCTTTTATATTCTTTATCTACTCTTTGAAGAGAGTTGTACTTTTGTTGTAGAAATTTTCTTTGTTTTTGTATTGTGGTGAGAGTGAGATCTTCTTGTAAAGGATAAAAGTTATCCTTGAGAGAACTCTTTCCTTGGTGAGTTTGTTCATCAAGAAGAACTCTTGGTGTGGTGTTATCAAGAGTTGAAGGAAGTTGCCTTGGTGAGGTTGTTCATCAAGAAGAACTCTTGGTGTGGTGTTATCAAGAGTTGAAGGAAGTTGCCTTGGTGAGGTTGTTCATCAAGAAGAACTCTTGGTGTGGTGTTATCAAGAGTTGGAAGAAAAAGTCTTGGTGAGGTTGTTCATCAAGCAAGTTGTAAAGATTCTACAACTTAGTGGAAAGCTTAGCTCGTGGAGCTAGGAGCCCGTGGACGTAGGCAAGGTTTGCCGAACCACGTAAATCGAGTTTGCACTCTCTCTATCCCTATACTCTTTACATTTACTTGCACTTGTGATTGTTCATTATTATTATTCTCTTGATTACATATTTGATAACTTCTAATTTCATCTTCTTCACCTTCATTCTCAAAGAAAGAGTAAACTAATTTTGATCTTTCAAGAAAAGTTTTACAAATCCGTTTTGATAAATAAAAACCCAATTCACCCCCCCTCTTGGGTTGCTATACCTGGGTCAACACTCGACACTCAGCTATATATGAACTCGACACTCGACACTCCACTCGACGTGCTAACACGACACTCGATCCTAGACTCGACATAACCCGTAAACACTCGACGATGCTCGCCAAATCTTGTATTCTTTGTCCGACATGCAAAAACACAATAATTTAGCACTCTTCAAACACAGATTGACATTAAATTACACACAACATAAAAATTCAAGCTAAAACAGTGTTAAAGATTTTGATATTGATAACAAGACAGTCCCTGACAACGAGTTAGATAAATGGCCAGCTTGCTCTCTTATCCGCATCTCCACAAACACCTTGCCATTTCCTTGCAATCCTGTTGATGTCTTCTGCACTGAGGTTTGGAAGAGATTGAACAGTTGCTGCAAAGAAAGAAGCCATACAAAGCCATTCTTCTGAAAATTTTCATCTTGATTTATGACTGAAGTTGAATCGGTTGGTTCAATTCTGACAAGTTGACGGCTTGTTTCTGGTGCCCTTTTTTCCACCCCCAAATGGCAAGATGGTTATATTAGATGATACAATCTTGATACAATGACAAGAATATCATTTTTAAACTGATATGGAAATTTTGGGGAAGGAAATTTGATTGTTCATCGGTTATATGTTGTTCTACTATTGCCATTTATTATCATTATTAAACTTTTTCTTTCTTGTAACATAAATTGGAAAGATGCACAAAAGTTGAGGGAAGATGCCGCCAAACATGTAGTTATCCATCTACACAATCATTTTAGAAAGATCCATGAGTGAAATTGTCGTTATAAGCCAAGGAGGAAATCTTCAACTTCATAAATGTGAGACTCATAAAAAAACAAATACATGGAAAATGTGTGGTTTTAAGTGACATTTTCGAAATTTAGATAAATATAACAAGCTGAGTAGTGGACCAAATTTTCATATGACCAGTATTTTGTTGTTTTTTGGCCATCGAAAATGGGAAATGAGCTGATTAAAAATTGGATGTTTTTTGAGAACAAAACGACGACGTTTTCAAGCAGTGTGAATAGGGGTACTTTGGTCAAAGAAATGGTTAGAAATATCACTGCATTAGCTTGTTAGTTGTTGCCTTCTTTCTTCGGTGAAAATTCCTCACGCAGATCTAATAGCAAGTCCCTTTACATTCATCTATCGATTTGAGCAGCTATCAACATGGATGCCATACATAACGTCTTTGATCCCCTCAAGGATTTCGATAGGGATAGTGTACGTCTCGTCAAGAGATGCCACAAAACCGATTGCAAAGGTACTGTGCTTTCTTTTTTCTTTTTATCTGAATTTCCATTTTTTATCTAGGGCATGTTTGGATCTATCATTTTTTAATTTGGATCAGAATTGCTTAGAATTCACAAAGGTGGCGTTCCGTACGGCGATCGGATTCGTGGTGATGGGTTTTGTAGGTTTCTTCGTCAAGCTTATCTTCATCTCAATCAACAAGGTCATTGTCGAATCTGGTTAAGGTGAGACAACCTTTTTTATTTAATTGAAAATATGTCATGTTTGTAATTGATTACATGTTAAGAATTCTGATATCATTGAAATTATAGTTAATTGTTTTGCCAATATTGAGTGGCTTTGGAAATTGCTAAATCTTTTGCTTTATAATTAGAGTTTGATCTGTATTGTCGTTGGTTTCGTTCTGATTCTCAATTTTTTTTTTAAGGATACAAATACTTATCTTAATAAGACTCTTTATCTTAAATTGATTTAGATTAGTAGGATCTTTCCATTTTTAAGAGAGCTTGTTGTGGTTTGCATGTCTAGAAAGTTGATAAATTGACTCCTAATTTTGTTTTCAAGGGCCAATTATAAATAATTCCAACCTTCCGAAGCTCTAGGGATTGAAACAACTCGATATGGGTACTCAATTTTTCTTATGTTTTGTTTATTCATACAATCTTGGAAACAAAACAATTGTTGCTTATTGGTTTAGCATCTGAGAAGTTTGAAAAACCAGGGCTATACGTAATGAAAATAAACAACCTAAGAAGTTAAACATTGCACATTATATTTTGGTTTTCTGAGCTCCCTGGAGACAAATTAGGGTGCGAATATATGGTTTTTTTATTCTTCATGGCTAATTGAAAATAGGAGGCTGTCATTCTATGTTTTGAAATTTAATTATCTGTATAAACTTATGTTATCGCTGATAAGCATCTGATTGAATGAGATCTTCGATAGGAATTAGGTGTTTTGTTGGGTGTACTTTGGTTGTAGCATTGATTGATTGGAATAATCTCTTTTTGATGGTTGCTTTGCTTCTGGAGAACACTTATCCATTGCTTCTAAATGTTAAATGATAGTACTTTGAAGCTTACACGCGTTTGGTTGGATAGATCCTTCAATCCATACTCGAAGAGTTATGATTAATGTACAGTGCGAATATCCCTCTGATTGTTTCATTTATTCCTGCTTTTGGTGTCTTTCTCAGTGGAACACTAACCAAATCTTGTGAAAATTGCAGGCTGCATGGATTTCCAACCTGTAAGGTCGGAGCTTTCAGTAGACTTGGCAAACAGACAGAGAGAAGAATGCTTTGACTCTAGGATTTTCTTAGACATTACCTTAGTGTATTTTAAACTTTTCCAATTAGACATGAATTGAATTTCCTTTTAAGCTGGTTTATGGTGGAAATGTTTTTGCTTTTTGATAATCTAGTTTATTGATCCTACTGAAACCTAGTAAATCATTTCGGCTCCTTTCACTTTTGGCCAAAAACAGTGCAAATACTCAAGTTATCTTCTTTTTTTCTTGTCAGATATACGTTGTCATGGCATAAAATTTCTTGAAATTGGTAAAACTATGTTCAAATAATTGTAAGTATGCCACAATTTGGAAGCATTTCTGAAGTGAACTCATCCTTATGACAGTACTTTGAACACTTTTTTAAGGCAACGTATAACTCCACCCATTCCCAATCTCAATTCAGTCCAGATATCGAGAGGTAGCGTTAAAAAACATACAATCAAGGATAGGTGTTAATGGGCAAGGGATGAAGAGTTGGAACTTTCGGTTCTTCCTTAACAAGTTCTAAAGTAGGTAAACAAAAACATGAACCAGTAATTAGTACATCAAGCTGAGCAAGATCAATTCTCCCAAATAATTATAATTTTTTGCGTAACAATTATGAGAATCTTTTTGCACTACGTAATGACAATAGAAACCCACCAAAATAATAAGTCAAACTATAAAGAACAATTTATAGCTATTTATGGCGAAGACTTGTGCTCTTGCTGTATATGAACTCGACACTCGACTTGACACTCGACTATATAAACTCGACAACCGACACATGAAATCATGACGAAATTGCTTAAAAGTCACAAAAATGAATGTTCTGCCCAAACAATCGACGAAACTCGATGCTAAACGATCGACACTTGCCACATGACAACCAACTCAACATGCGATGCACAATGACCGACGCTCGACTAACGCGACACTAGACACTTAGTTATATATGAACTCGACACTCGACACTCAGCTATATATGAACTCGACACTCCACTCTACGTACTAACACGACACTCGATCCTAGACTCGACACAACCTCTAGACACTCGACGACGCTCGACAAATCTCATCTTTTTTGTCCGACCTACAAAAACAAAATAATTTAACACTCTTCAAACACTTACTGACATTAAATTGGAGACAACATAAAAAAATCAAGCCAAAATAGTGTTAAAGATTTCGATACTAATAACAAGACAGTCCCCGTCAACGACGCCAAAAACCTGTTGCATAAAATCCGCAAGTATACGGAACCTTTACAAATAATAAAGCAAAAGTACAGATATCGTTCCCACGAAGACTATTGCTTCTAGATACCAAAATTTTGGATAGAAGAAATTTATAATTAAAGATCTAGGGATCCGATTTCACTAAATTTATCAATTTAACTTCTCTGATTCCATTAACCAATTTTTATTCCTATTGTTGCCAATTGATTTTTTATTATTATTATTTCTCAAACAATAATAATGTATATTAATAGATTAGAATTACATCTCTATCTCATTTAATTCACTATTAATACCCATTAAGCATAAGAAATCATATAAGATTGCATAAATCACATTCATATCTCTATCTCACATGCTTTATGGTAAGATAATTACGGACTAATGTAAACATCACTTCTCAGTCTTAATCGACATCTCAATTCATGCAACAATTGGCCAGAAAATCACAAGCATTAAGCATGCAATTAAATTTCTCAACAATATTGGAATAAACATCAATCAACCAAAATCAAGAGAAATTAAACATCAAAATACGGCTACATCTTCACCCTAGAAAAAGGAAATTAGTTCATATTACAAATTACAAACAATACAAATCTAAACATGTCTTTAAACATAAGTGAAAATAGGGATACTACAGAAACTAGCTATGGAGAGCTCAATCTTTGATGATGAAGATGGTGGCTGTCCTGTTTTTGCCTCTCCTTTGTAAGCAATTTTTCTTCAAGTTCGAACTCCCCCAAAGATCTATCTCTGCTCACTCTCCCTTTTTCTCAGTCCGAATACCCTTCCTTTCTCCCCTCTCCTCGTTATCAAAATAAAACCCTAAAATATGTTTATATACTCTACTACAGTAACTTGGTACAGTGCCCCATATAATAACATCCTACAGTAATTTATGGAATTACAATTCTGAACTTCTCACACCATTTTGATCATAACTTTCGTTACGCTAAATGGATTCATGAACCATAAATTTCTCTAGAAAATAGACTTCAAGAGCCTTCCAATGATATATAGCATGCCATCTGATTCATTGTATATCAATACAATTAAATATGAGAAGTTGGTTGACTAGCAGAGGTGAAAATAAACGGTTTTACTCCAATTTTGTGCGAGTTCATCCAAAGTTCCAACGAACATCAAAACCACACAAAAACATAGAAATACCAAGGAATATAGAAAATAAACATAGACGAATTGACTGAAAATAATACATAAATAGACACCTATCACCCATCTATCCAAAAAATAGGGGCAAAAAAACCAACATAAACAAGCTACACAGAACATGGAAGATATGGAAGTGGAAGATGAAACCATCGATGGCCTTGTTTCTGCAGCCTCCAAATTAAGCATTTCAGACTCTTCTCCTTCCTCGGTCAGCTTTGGTCGCCATCATACCTGTGGCCTTACATTTGTGCCTCGATCTGTTTAGCGTGAAAGAAGACCAGACTCCACTCCAACTGGAACAAGGAGTTAGACAAATAGCTAGCTTACTCTCTTATCCGCGTCTCCACAAACACCTTGCCATTTCCATACAATCCTGCTGATGTCTTCTGCATTGAGCTTTGAAAGAGATCAAACAATTGCTGCAAAGAAAGGAGCCACACAAAGCCATTCTTCTGAAAATTTTCTTCTTGATTTACGTCTGAAGTTAAATCAATTAGTTCAATTCTGACGAGTTGACAACTTGTTTCTGGTACCTTTTTTCTCCCCCAAGTGACAAGATGGTTATATTAGATGATATAATCTTGAAACAATGAAAAGAATATCATTTTTAAACCGATTGTATGGAAATTTTGAGGAAGGAAATTTGATTGGTCATCGGTTATATGTTGTTCTACTGTTGCCATTTAATGGGTATTAATAGTGAATTAGATGAGACAGAGATGTAATTCTAATATATTAATATACATTATTATTGCTTGAGAAAGAATAATAATCAAATTTGTGAAATCGATTGACAACAATAGGAATAAAAATTGGTCAATTGAATCAGAGAAGTTAAATTGATAAATTTGATAAAATCGGATCCCTGGATTTTTAATTATAAATTTTTTTTATCCAAAATTTCGGTATCTATAGATAAGAAGTATATGTAAAAGAGCTCTTTTTTTTTTTTTTTTAAAGAATTGATAATGTCTCATAATAATATATATTTTTGTTTACTTGAATATCTAAATTGTTTCTTAATACGATATAATAGGAAAATTTTTAGAAGTTTGGCCAACAATTGATGTCTCTATAATTTATTTATAAGTAGTCTTAACACTATCTTAAGAGTTCATATTAATGCCCGAGAAAATTTTGTAGTGTATCTAAAAAATTATGTAGATTCATCATAATAATCATTCCACACTACATTTCGATGATTTTTAATAAATAAATTAATTCTTGTAATAAATTTTCAATTATTGAATTAAGTATCAAATGATATTTGTAATAAAGTTACATTGACATCAAGATTTTAGAACACACTTTAAGGCTAACTTTTATTTATATATTAATTTCATCTCATATCCAACTTTGCCTTTCTTTTTCTTTTTTCTTTAATTAGCAAATAGAAACTAAAATAATCTATATATATCAAGATAAACACATATATTTTAAATTATGTATCTGGCTATAATATTTGGGAAAAGAAGTTTTTGTTGCCAAATATTTAAGTTTTTTTTTTTATTTAACTATAGCTTTTACAACGAAGAGAAGAAAGGTAATCCTGTTGATATTTCATCTATTAATATTTTCTTTTTATCGCTCGACAATAATATTAGATTAAGGAGGTGTTGCTTGCAATTTTAATATATTAAACTCATCAAATTTTCTTCCAGTTTTGGTTTTGCATGTCATTTTCATTAGGTGCATGATTAATTTCAGAATGGAGTCTTTGTCAACGTAGTAGTTACTATTATGATACCAATATCAATAGTAAAATAATTATTGTAATCGTAGTAGTTTTCCAAACCCTATAGAAGTATTCATATTCATCTTTTTTTTTTATTTTAACAAAAAAATTGTTTTAACCTTTATTCATAAGATTTAGGATGTTCCTCATAAATAAGATTAAAAATGATTAATGCATGGCAATTATTTATCACTATTTTTGAAATAGTTATCACCTAGATAAAATGTAAAAACAAAACTTGGATAAATAATAATCAATATTCATTTATTCTTTCTTATTTCTAAAATACAGGAATATTAGTTGAGATGTAATTAGACGAAATTTTAGAGATAAGTATTTGATGTTAACTACTTTCCAAGTGACAAACGCAGTTAATAAATAAATTGTGATCAAATTAGATGTAAAATAGGTCAATTTTGGAATAGTTATATAAAAAAATTTATTCTTTTATTCATTTAAAAATCACAAAAAAGACAACAGCAAAAAAAAAAAAGTATTTTTTTCTATCCTTTTAATTTTCACATCAAATATAAATATTTCAACTAAAAAATCTCTTTAATCTTTGACTAAGATAAAAGTGGCCGGGGTTCATATGATTTTAGATTAGATGTAAACTTATATAAGGTTTATAAATTTATTTCAAATCTCCCCTCTACATATATTTTACATCCTTTAAAGTTTCTCAAAATCCTTATAAAACCTTTCTTAAAATCATAATAAATATAAATAGATGATTATTGCGACTTCTTCAAAGGTTATCTAAATCTAATGCGTATCCTCTATGATTTTAAAAATTATCTTTCACCTCGTCTAATCCTGAGCAGATCAGAAGTCTTTCTCAAGGTAGGTAGACTATGATTAGAGAGAGAGAGAGAGAGAGAGCTAGCTACTACAACAACAATTGCACGAAGGGTGAGGCTGCGAGATATTCTTAAAACTACATGAAAATCAATGATACGTTTGAGATAAGAAAAAATCTTAGAAGGAAAATAATTAATAATTGTTTTATTTTATCTTTTCTATAACTAGATATTTAAATTATCTAAACCTCGATTAAGCAAATCTTTTGACAAACTTCCTAATATTTGTCTTAATCTCCAGCATATACAATTTCAGTTCGAAAATATCTCCTCTCTTATAATTATTATTCTTCCTAGATATCGTTAATATCTTCTTTCTTATCATTATCATTATCACTAATCTACCCCATAATTATTAATAATCTTTCAGTTTATTCAAAATTTAAGAAAATATTTAAAAAAGGCAACAATAGATGTTCATAATCCATAATAATAATAATAATAATAACCCTTTTCATAAAGGCAAATTTACAATTGTTATCGATTTGTTTTTTAGATTTGTTTGAAATTCGACCAAAATTTCAACAACAATAATAACCCTAATCTTAAACAATACAAAAAAAAAAAATTATCTAATAGTTTGATTATATTATTTAATTAATAATATTATCTAATCAATAACGTTATATAATATTAAAAGCTTTTTCTTTTTCTTTTTTCTTTTTTATTTTTTACAAAGGCGGGTGAGTGAAACGGTAACTAAAAATATCCAAAAAGTATAATAAAAGGTGAAAAGATGTCCACTGGGAGGCTCAGTTGGCAACACGTTTTGATAATAATATGGATAACGAAACTTAGCAGCCTTTTTTTAATTTTTTTTTCTAGTATTTTTTTGTTAGCGAAAATAATGCTCAAAGCTTCCCTCTCTAGCTCTCTCTCTCAGAGTCAACATAAACCCCCTAGAAACGGACGCTCCATCCGTGATTCTGCTCTGTCTCTTCTCTTTTCACTTACTCTCTGTAAATATCTGTATATATATTTATCTTTTGATATCTGGATAATATATTCTATTTATTATTATTATTTTTATTATTCTTACTATTAATATTATTTTGTACGAAACTTATTCTTAGCTTTCACGAGATGCTTTTGGATATTGCTTCTTCTTTGGAGTTTTGCTTGCTTGAAACTTGTATTCTCTGTGTCTATATATATGTGGGCTGTGAGTAGTGTAGTCTTTGAGACTTCACATGTGGTTGTGCTTTGAACAACTCAAAGCTTCTTTTGTTGGGTTGTTTTAAGCTTTACTCATATCCATTTCATTGGAATTTGATGTTTTGGGTTCTGGGTATTATTCATAATTGAAAAGTTTTGTTTTGGTTTTTTTTTTAAGTGTAATCTGAGGGGATATTGCTTTCTGTGGTTTTTGAAATGATGGATATTTTGATTGTTTTGTGGTGAATTTGAGCTCAAGATGTTTGCTTTGAGCTTTGTTTGAGGTGAATTTACTCAAATTCAGGGAATTGCTGAATCCGGGGAACTCTAATTGATTAATGTTCTGAATCCATTTTCTTGGTCAACTTAAATGTTGATCTAAGTGTTTATCTTATCATACTTTGATTTAATTACAAAAGTTCGGATAATCTGATTTTTTCTGTAAAAATGAAGGCTTTTCTGCTCTTTAAAGTGTTGCTTGTGTTTCTCTTTTGTGGTTTGGCTTTGGGCAAGGAGTGTACAAATACTCCTCCTCAGCTCACATCACATACTCTTAGATATGAACTCTTATCATCCAAAAATGAGTCATGGAGAGAGGAGGTGTTTTCTCATTACCATTTGACTCCAACTGATGACTCAGCTTGGGCTAGTTTGCTCCCAAGAAAGATGCTTACCGAAGAAAATGAGTATAGTTGGGCAATGAAGTATAAAAAAATGAAAAATCCGGGCCGCTTTAAGTTGTCTGGAAATTTTCTCAAGGAAGTGTCATTACATGACGTTAGGTTGGATCCAACTTCATTGCATTGGCGGGCACAACAAACAAATTTGGAGTATCTGTTGCTGTTGGATGTGGACAACTTGGTTTGGAGCTTCAGAAAAACAGCCGGTTTGCCAACACCGGGGGAGCCGTATGGAGGATGGGAGGGCCCCTCCATCGAGCTCCGGGGACATTTTGTAGGTATAACCTTGTGATTCTTGCTAATTGTGGTTTGTGTCTTGTAACTATGTTTCGCATATTTCATTTACTTTAGTTCTATATTTTATGTTTTCCTCACTGTTTATGCAAATCGATTCTTGCATTAGAAAATTCTGTAATGTATGCAAAAGTGTAACTAGATTCCTTAAAGTTAGTAAGGTTAAAGAATATGTGAAAGAGACTTAATGAAGGTAACTACTAATAAATATCACACTTTTCAAACTTTTTTTCTTTTAGAAAAACTTTAATTTACTTTTATTGGTATATTAATTATTATTATTTAATTTTAATTCTGAATTTTGCACATATGTGTACCTTTTTGCTGTCGTTTTCTTTTCTTCCTCACCTTGTTGCAGAGCACCTCTGTTTTAATTCAGAAAAGAAAAGGCTGTTTGGATTCTCAGGGGATAAGGAATGAAGAATTTTCAATAATGCTTATTTTACTTTCATTTCTGACTCTCTAGTGAGAACGTTCTGCAAAAGCTTTCCTCTTCAGTCAAGGCACTATGGTGTTCTGGTTGTTATTTGACCATTTCTGGACCATTTTACGATGTTAATCTCTTGCTGTACTTTACCATAAGTGGATTGTCGTTTGAGTCTTTTGTAATCAATGTGAGTCCTGCTTGGAATTAATTTATTGAATTCTTTGTATGATGGATCTATGAATTTAATTCCGTCACTTCTAAACTCGGGTTCTAAAAGAAGTGTATAACTGTGAGCTCTCTGCTCATCTTGTTTCTGTATTATTATAGTTTCCAACTTTTCGTGGACAAAGTTTGTTATTCAAATTTTAGTTGGTATGGTTTCTAATGACTTACTTGCTTTTGGGATCTTGAAGGGCATTACTTGAGTGCATCAGCACAAATGTGGGCCAGCACTCACAATGATACCCTCAAAGAGAAAATGACCAAACTGGTGTCTGCTCTCTCTGCTTGTCAGAAGAAAATGGGCACCGGATATCTCTCTGCTTTTCCATCGGAGCTATTTGACCGTTTTGAAGCCATAAAACCTGTCTGGGCTCCATACTATACCATTCACAAGGTATAGTCTGCATTGCTTGTTTCACATGATGCAATTAATTTATTTGGTGGCCATTAATGTTTTATTATTAGCTCTAAACTTGTCTTCTTTGACAGATCTTGGCAGGCCTATTGGATCAGTATATGTTTGCTGATAATGCTCAAGCTTTAAGCATGACGACATGGATGGTTGATTATTTTTATAATCGTGTTCAAAATGTAATAACAAAGTACAGTATAGAAAGACACTGGTATTCTCTGAATGAAGAAGTGGGTGGCATGAATGATGTGCTTTACAAGTTATTCAGTATTACGGTAGGTAATCTTATCATAAATCCACTAAACCTCGTCTGATTGTACACTTAATTAACATGATTGACATTCCGCTATGGACTTAGTTAATATAACCATCAGCAGGAATGACCTCAGTTACTATCTGTGATTACAGTCTATGCAAGCTATGGAAATGCGCTGATTTGTATATTTTCTTTCGAATTAATGTTAAAAATATATTGATGGAAAGAGAAAAGAAAATCTGTGACATAAATTGTCTGGTTATAGATTGCAAGTTATGGCATTTCTTCAATTTAGTTTGTAACACATAATTTTCTTTTACTTTACTTTTAATTGTCTAGTTGTGCGGTTCTATATTTATCATTAATTTTGACTTCTGATATGAGTTTTTTATATTACTGTCCAGAATGATCCAAAGCATTTGTTGTTGGCTCACCTGTTTGACAAACCTTGCTTTTTGGGATTGCTTGCAGTACAGGTAAATAAATTTTTTTTTTTTTTTTATTTCGATATGGTTGTGGTATGATGATGACTGTTCTAGAGAAAAGAACGGCTTATTAAAAGTACTGATTAATATTGTGGAAACAAATTCTTTTTTACTATTTGATTACTCTTAACTGTTTCATATGTTTATCAACATAATCTTCTTGGTCAATATTAATATATAAATACTTAAGCAAGGAAAATCTTAGTCCAAGGTACACAGTTGCTGCCCTCTCATTGAGTGGGGAATATGTGTTGATGGAAGATAGGACTAGTTTTTCAACTCTGTAGAGCTAGAAGTAATAACATCCTGCTCTTTAATTTCTGAATTTCAACAAAAGTCTTGGTATGGAATTTGGGAGAGGCAAATTGAGTTTCTGGTACAAGTAGTAAGCTTTTGAGTGTAGATGGTAAAAGTTATGTTAAAGTTGTAGATGAAAAAAATGAATCATTAGAATTATTTACTCTTGATGTTATTTCATTAAAATTTTATTTAATTTTATTTTTTTATAGGCTGATGACATATCTGGTTTCCATGCCAATACACACATCCCACTTGTTATTGGCTCTCAAATGCGTTACGAAGTCACTGGTGATCCACTTTACCAGGTAGATTGCTTAATAATGAATATTATATGATCAATCACCACTAAAATTAAGCCTGATTCTTTTCAGTTGCTTACACTTGCTCACCATATGCATAGCTGGCCTTGACTTTTTCTAATCATTTTTTCTTTGTGGAGCTTGCTATCCATTTTAAGATAGTATTGTTCCTTTATTCTTCTGAGACTTCAATCACTGGCTTCGGACCTGTAATATGTGAAAAACAGCATTATGCGAAGATATCCTGTCACAGATATTATTATTATTTTTTTATATGTTTCTCTTTCTGAATTTACTGACTCTTTAATTGAGAATTTAATTTAAATTAATGATAGAATGATAATGATAGCTGAGCCGAATATAGTTACTTGTTTTAATGTTGGTTTTGGCTAGAATGAAGATTGCTCATAGAAATTCGTTTTAGAAATTATTTTAAATTCGGTTTGCCTTTTGTTTCCAGACAATAGGGACTTACTTCATGGACATCATTAACTCTACTCACAGTTATGCAACTGGAGGGACGTCAGTCGGCGAGTTCTGGTACCATATTAGACATTTTGAGTTTGAGTTTCTTTCATTCATTAATAGACTTCTACTCATACCTGAATTTCTTATGCTGTTCTGAGATTTTTTAAGAACAAGAATTACTTAAAAAAATTAATTTTTTAGGAATTTTAGACCAAGCTTCTGATCAACTTTGATTTTTGGCTTGTCCAAAATTTATGTGTATCCTTTGTCTAATAATTGGTGTGGTTCCAATTTTCTGATCCTACTCTTTCTTTGATTTCTTCACCTTTATCTCTGAGTAGGTCAGACCCAAAGCGATTGGCAACTACTCTAGGGACAGAGAATGAGGAATCATGCACAACCTATAACATGCTGAAGGTTTGTTCTTTGCTCATGAATTCTGGAAGGTGAAATTGCGTATTTTATTTTATTTTATTTTATCTTTTATTATTTATTCTGTACAAACCTGTATTGCTTATCCATAATATGTAAAAAAATGAAGGAATCATGTGAGGATATCCTCTTAACAGCTGTCTTTTTTCTATTTTCTTGTTTCTCTCACTGAAATTACTGATTCTAGAGATTTAATTTAAGCTGGTGATAGAACGATACTGGTAGCTGGGAAGAATATAGCTATCTATTACCCACTTTCATTTCAGAGCTGGCTCTGTAATCATCTTTTTTAGTGATCATTGGGTTAGAATCTTTTCATACTGTATCTGCCAAAAAAAACCAATGGTGTAATAATTTATTTGATTTTTTAGGTCTCCCGCCATCTGTTTAGATGGACAAAAGAAACGGCTTATGCAGATTATTATGAGCGTGCCTTGACAAATGGTGTGCTTAGCATCCAACGAGGAACAGATCCTGGAATAATGATTTACATGCTTCCTCTGGCTCCTGGACATTCCAAGGCCAGAAGCTACCATGGTTGGGGAACAAAGTTTGATTCCTTTTGGTGTTGCTATGGTACAGGTGAGATTCATTGACTATGTTCAACCCTTCCTTTCAGAGTAAATTGAACTAAAATTTTCTTTTTAAATTTTCAACTTTTTAAATAATCACTAAACACAAATTTTAGTCTTCTGTCCTTTGAATCTTATGATTTCTTTTCTCATTTTATTGTTGGTGATCTAGTGATTTAACCTGCTTTGCCTCTTGCTATTTTTTGATGAATCTGGAAGGAATTTATTCATGTTTATCTCTTCCACCGTTCTTGCCATTTGATAGATTTCCTTTGTTGTCCATGTAGGAATTGAATCATTCTCAAAGTTAGGAGATTCCATATATTTTGAAGAGGAAGGGGATGTTCCTGGTCTTTACATCATCCAGTATATATCAAGCTCACTTGACTGGAAATCTGGACAGATGTTACTTAATCAGAAAGTTCAACCTGTTGTTTCTTGGGATCCTTACCTTCAAGTAACGCTGACATTTTCTTTGAAGGAGGTACTGGCTCCACTTAAATAATCAGCTAGTAAAGTGGTGATAAAGAGTACAAATTTTAATCTAAAGAAACATGACTTTTACACTGCTTGATTGAGTGAAGAAATGGTAATGTCTATCTGTTCTTGAGGGTAATTTAACCACATTAAGGGTTTGTTTCAAGCTGTAAATGCTTGAAGGTAAAACTTCTAGATCTCAGATACTGACAAGAGGAGGAAAAAATAATAATTTAAATCATATGACATGTACTCTTACGCCGAGTAAATGTAAGTTCATTATGTTTATTTTTATATCCCATTCTAGAAGCAATCAAAGAGGACTTTTTGAGATCCAGTGTCTTAATAGTCATTTGTTGCACTGGTTCTCTCTGTAACATTTCAGTGTCAGTGTGGGGATAATCCTTCTTCATAAGGAGTTCCAGGTTAAGAATATATATATATATATATATAGCTAATATTTCTGCTGGATCTTATATATGCTAGGGGGCAAGCCGTTCATCTTCTTTAAATTTGCGAATACCTATTTGGGCACAGTCAAATGGTGCCAAGGCAACATTAAATGACCAGAGTTTGCCACTACCACCTCCAGGTGGGGAGTAAAATCCTCCTTTCTCTCTCAATTTTTTTTAATGGTTTTTTTTCAAAAAAAAAAAAAAAAAAAGAAAGAAGAAGAAAGGTCTTACCATTTCTTTTTTCTAGAATTTTTGTAAAACATTATTATTACTTTCTTCATTTTCACTTTTGGCAGATGTTTATCTTTTAAAATGATAAGTGACTCTGGAATTTTGTTCCTGATGTTAGGTAAATTTTTATCTATAACTAAAACATGGAGCTCTAATGACAAATTGACCCTTCAGCTGCCCATAAATCTAAGGACAGAGGCTATTCAAGGTATCTTCATGGAATTATGTAGTTCTATGATTTCTACATGTGTTAACTCTACTATGTTATTATTTCTTTTAAATTTATGAATATTTTTCAACTGATGAAGGTTTTTTTGTCCAGATGACAGGCCTGAGTATGCTTCTGTTCAGGCAATACTTTATGGTCCTTATCTTCTTGGGGGTCATACCAATGGGGACTGGGACCTCAACACTGGGTCAGCTGCATCTGTTTCAGAGTGGATGACTCCAGTTCCTGCCTCATACAATGATCAACTTGTTACTTTCTCCCAAGAGTCTGGGAACTCTACTTTTGTCATAACTAATGCAAACCAATCCATTACAATGCATGAACGCAATATATCTGGCACTGATGATGCTCTTCATGCGACTTTTAGACTCATTCCAAGCAACTCATCTTACTTCCAGTTTTCATCTGTCAGAGATGTTATTGGAAAATCAGTCAAGCTAGAACCAATTGATTTCCCAGGAATGCTTGTAGCACATCAGGGAAAAGATCATCAACTTTTGGTGAAAGATTCTTCCAGTGCTGGCTCCTTCTCTGATTTCCGATTGGTCTCTGGGTTGGATGGAAAGGGTACAACAGTATCATTGGAGTCAGAAAGCAACAAGGATTGCTTTGTGCATAATAGTGGTGCAACCTTGATGCTAAACTGCAACTCAGCACCATCAAATGCCGAATTCAACAAGGCGGCCAGTTTTGTACTGGAAAAAGGGTTGAGCCACTATCATCCAATCAGCTTTGTTGCCAAAGGAGTAAAGAGAAATTTTCTTTTGGAACCATTGCTTAGCTTCAGAGATGAGTCGTATACTGTTTATTTCAACATTGAAGCTTGATGGGGTTGGATAGAGAATCTGTGATCCATTTGTAAGGAAACAAATGATCCTTGCTTTCTCAGGTTGGGGATTCATGCTGCTCTTGACCAAATTCCTCGATAGTTTTGTGGTGCACAGATGGTTAGTCTCTAATTTGGTTTACACCCTTGAGCCCGAGTAAATTATGTAGAGTCGAATAAAGTTCTATCAAGATATAGGGAATAGAATCCTGTTGCTACTCTCATTATTTAGTGGAATCAATCTTAATATTCTTGGGTTCTCTAAATATCCTGACGTTATTTGGTTATAAGATAATTTAATTGCGCTACTCTATTATCTGATTATGAATGCTAAACGAATAAAATCTAAAGGGAATTAATCAGTGATCGTCCAGTAACAAGATGGGTTTCATGAAACAGTTTTATATGCATTTTATTCTATTTTATGATCGAGAACTGAATTTAGAAGTTTTATTTGGAGTCCTTTGAATGCTTATTTTGTGCTTTTTAATTCTTTCTTTCCCTGGAGACATGGGTGGCTTTTGTGTTTTATTAACACCATTTCATTATGTAATGTGGCTCCAATATGCTGAGTCGGAGGTAGAAAATTTACCGGCGGCTTGTTATTTATGATTAGAGGACATTGCTCGGGTACAGTTTTTGTGCTCATACAACAACTATTTATTTTGTGCAAAAGTCATAAACATATGTGTAAAAGTCGTAAACGTGTAAATAAAAGTTGCAAGTAAAAAAGTCGTAAATAAAAATTATATAAAAGTTGTGTTTCGATTTTTATTTACTCGTTTACAATTTTTACATATCCGTTTATAACTTTTATATTATAAAATGACTTGTTTACTAAGATGTGCATTTGATTTCTTCAACAATTTGATAACTTGTCTGACAATTTGATAATTTGATTGTTGGTTAGAGATTACAGCAAATTAAAGTTTTACTAAATCCAATACCAGTTTAAAGATTTGCTTTCGTTTGATTTTTCCCAATCCAGTTTGCTTGACAAACTGAGTAAAGGTTTTATGAACTCGTTAATGTGAGAAAGTGAGTGAACAAAAAATTGCCTCAATATATCTCTTGCTTCTCTTTTTTGGGGTGAAGCGCTTTTCTAATGTCATCCTGGGTAACGGCTGCTAGTTGAATATAGAATTTATGAGATATTATTTGTATGAAACAAAGTTCTTAATAAATTAAAGTCAATCATATTTTATAGGATTCATTCAACAACCAAATCATATTTAAATTCTATCTCTTAATTTCCATTAATCTTATTGAGTTTAATTAACAGGTGTACGTTGCAAAGAGATTAAGAAGTTAAATATGAGTACAGGATAATGGTATTTAAGAAGTCAAAGTTTAACCATATCCTTATCTTATAAATATACGCGGTAATAAGTAGATTTTAAAAATCTTAAATTGCAACGGTAATATGATTGAACTCATCCCGCTAAATTAAAATTTAATATCTTGCATGAAAATAGGTTATGAGATTCTCATCCAATCTCTATAAATATAGAGCTTATTAGAGCTTCACTTTGTGCACATTTCTTTGTACTCTTTTGCGTTCTGGGATCCTTGAAAATGAAAATTTTCATGTTACTTCAAGTCTCGTTCGCATTTGTTTTGTTTGGTTTTGCTTTTGGTAAGATATGTGACAACACTCTTCCCGCCCCTGATCCCAACCATCCATTACCAAAATACGATAGCAGACTAAAAGTCCAAGATGAAAATAGCTGGAATCTCCTGAACAAGAGAATAAAATATCCAGGTATGTATCCGTTGCCTGGAAATATTCTCAAGGAAATGTCATTGCATGACGTTAGATTGGGCGAGAATTCGTTGCATTGGCAGGCACAGCAAACCAACCTGGAGTATCTGTTGATGTTGAATATTGATAACCTGGTTTGGAGCTTCAGAAAAACAGCAGGTTTGCCAACGCCAGGGCAACCCTATGGTGGATGGGAGGACCCCACGCAAGATCTCCGGGGCCATTACGTTGGTATATACATTTGCTATGCAAACGATTGGTAGTCCTTGATTATCTTTTTAGATGTTTAAGTTTAGTTGACAATATGCTTTCAATTGATTGACTTAATTTTTGTATCTTGAAGGGCATTTCTTGAGTGCCACGGCAAAAATGTGGGCAAGCACTCACAATGATACAATTAAGCAGAGAATGGATGCAGTGGTGGACATTCTATCCGAGTGTCAGAAAAAAATTGGTACAGGATATGTTTCTGCTTTTCCTGCCACGAATTTTGATAAGCTTGAAAGTTTAATTCCAGTTTGGGCTCCATATTACACAATTCACAAGGTGAAGTCTCCATTAATGTTTCAGAATATATACGTAATATTAATTAATTTGTTATATATGTAATATTAATTAATTTGTTTGGTCTTGATAAAAGTTAATATATGCAACTCTTCTGCTGGCAGATCTTGGCAGGCCTATTGGATCAATTTAATTATGCTGGTAATCAACAAGCTCTAGATATGGCCAAATGGATGGTGGATTATTTCTACAATCGTATTAAGAATGTAATAACACTGTATAGTGTGGAGAGGCACTGGCGATCACTTAATGATGAGCATGGTGGCATGAATGAATTCCTCTACAACTTATACAGCTTAACGGTATAGGTTTTTTTTGTTTTTAATTTTATTTTTGGAGTCAGGTTTCTTTGGGATAATTAAAATTTTTATGCTACTAAACTCTGTACAGAATGATACAAGGCATTTATTGTTGGCTCAACTCTTTGACAAACCATGCTTCTTGGGATTGCTTGCATTGAAGGTAACTAACATTTTTTTGCTTTTAATATTTCTTTTTTGTACTCAGATATCAGACATCAAATCAAATAATAAATGCTGATAAAATCTAGAGAATTCATGGATATCAGGAGATAGCAGCTAAAGAAATTTTCACTTCTTTTCTTGCTGCAGAATGATGGATTATCCGGGTTCCATACCAACACACATATCCCTGTTATCATTGGTGCGCAAAAAGGATATGAAATCACTGGCTATCCAGTTTATAGGGTAATTAAATTGCTATTTTTAACTAAATTATTAGCTCTAGCTACCTGTATCTTTTTTTAAAGATATTCTTGTACAGGAAATAGCCGAATTCTTTCTGGAAACTGTTAATTCTTCTCACAGTTACGCAACAGGAGGAACCTCACAAAACGAACACTGGTACTCTTTTTTTTTTTTTTTTTTTCATTTTGAGTTTCATATTAACGTTTACTTTCTTTATAATTCATTTGACTTTTTATTTTTTATTTTGATTTCCCTGTCACTATCAATTATTAGGACAGAGCCAATACGATTAGCAGACACTCTGACGAATGATACTGAAGAATCATGTACAACTTACAACATGCTTAAGGTATGCCCATGCTTGTGAAATCTTGAGAGTGAAGGTGGATCCCTTTTTTTTTTTTAATTTTTACTTTTAATTGTCTACATTTGATTTGGCAGGTTTCACGCAATCTCTTTACCTGGAGCAAAAACATAGCTTATGCAGATTACTATGAGCGTGCCCTCACTAATGGTGTACTCAGTATCCAACGAGGAACAGACCCTGGAGTGATGACTTACTTTCTTCCCTTGCAACCTGGAACATCCAAAGCTTTAAGTGCCAAATTATGGGGTACACCGTTCCAGACTTTCTGGTGCTGTTATGGTACAGGTAAGCTGGAATCAATGCACATATTCAACTCTTCCTTCATTATAAAAACCGAACGCTGTCACTTTTAATTTGAGCAATTGATCTCATATGTCATTATATATCTTTGCACCCGCCAATTGATAGAGTTATTAATTAATTCTACTCTTGTAGCATCTGAATCGTTCTCTAAGTTAGGAGATTCCATATATTTTGAAGAGGTAGGAAATGATCCTGGTCTTTACATCATCCAGTACATATCAAGCACAGTTAATTGGCGGTATGGAAAGCTTTTGCTGAATATGAACGTTGATCCTGCTGCTTCTTGGGATCCTAACCTTCGCGTGACAGTGAATGTCACTTCAAATCAGGTAATGACTAATTTAAACTATTTCTTCACTAAAAAGGGTTATATTTTCTGATTTCACATATTACAAATGCTGATCTATAGAAGAGGAAGCATCTGATGTATTTGATTTTTATTTGGCTTTATTCGTAATAGTGCTTGCTTAATCTCTATTTGGTTGATTAATGAAACAAGACTAAGCTTAGCTAGGTTCTAGTCTTCATGCTGAATCTTATCTCCGCAGGGAGCCGGCCACTCATCCTTGAATTTGCGGATACCATTCTGGACACTTCCTAATGGTGCCAACGCAACATTAAATGGCCAGAATTTGCCCTTACCACCTCCAGGTGTGGACAAAATTAGGAAGAAAAATGTTTAGCATATGTAGCATGCGTTTGGAAATGATATGTAGTGGATTTAATTGCATTCCTGATGCAGGTAATTATCTATCCGTAACAAGAAAATGGGTCACTGGTGACACATTAACCCTTCAGCTGCCCATTACGCTTAGGACACAGCAAATTCAAGGTAAGCTCTTGAATTACCTATAAAATAACTATAAATTCCTTGTTGATCTACATCCATATTTGATGTTTAGTAACAAAACTTTTGATTGTGCAGATGACCGGTCAGATTATGCTTCTGTTCAAGCAATATATTTCGGACCTTATCTGCTTGCCGGTCACAGCAGTGGGGATTGGGACATCAAAACTGGCCCAGCCACATCTCTTTCACAGTGGATAACTGCAGTTCCACCCTTTTTCAATAATGATATTGTTACTTTCTCCCAAGAGGGTGGCAACTCATCTACAATCCTCACAAACATAAACCAATCAATTGCAATGCGGGACAAGTATTTCAATATATCCGGGACTGATGATGCTCTTCACGCCACTTTTAGACTTATCTCAACCAATTCAACTCCCACCAACTATTCATCTATCAAAGATGTTGTTGGCAAGTCAGTCAGGCTAGAACCAATTGATCTTCCAGGAATGGCTGTGGTGCACCAAGGTAAAGATCAGCCACTTGGAATCAAAGATGCTGCCATTGCTGGGCGGTCAGCTGGTTTCCGATTTGTTGCTGGATGGGATGGGAAAGGTACAACAGTATCCTTGGAGTCAGAGAGCAACAAGGGTTGCTTTGTGCATAATGGTGGCTCAAATGTGGTACTCAACTGCAACCCAGAAGCATCAAATAACAATGCAGCCAGTTTTGTAATGGAAAAAGGACTGAGTGAGTATCATCCATTGAGTTTTGTGGCCAGAGGAGCAAATAGGAGTTTTCTTTTGGAACCAATACTTAGTTACAGAGATGAGACTTATACTGTTTATTTCAACATTCATGCTTAGAGAATTTTGTTAAAGATCTTGAAACACCAATGATGGATTGAAGGGACAATAAGTAATCTTGGTTTTTTAGCTAGTCCAAGAAAACTAGTTCAGGTTTCGACTTTTATGGATCTTAAGGGTACTCTTAGAATGAGCTTTTAGGGTAGTTTGTGATATTAACCTAAGGACAAGGATCATCTTTTATCAGATCTAATGACCCATGGTGATGAATAAAATTTGTAGTCATAATTTATCTATTTATCTATTCTTTTTTTTTAATCCTTTTTCTTTTACTAACATTCAAACATCAAAACATAATGTTTCTAGCTCCTCCCTAAAACAAAGCACAACCTATAACAGACCTGAACACAAATATAAATGAAGGAAATGATAGCTAAATGAATATTGAAATAAAATACACTATTTTATCTTATTGAATGGAGCTTGTAGTTAAAACAAATGAAAATTATTTATTTTATACTTTATGAATGATTTTATATTAAAAAATTTCAAGTGTAAAAACAAAATTAATGAAAATTTTTCCTTACTGCGGCCTCCATTATTTGGCTTCATCTGACCAAATTGTTCTACTTTTAACTATAAACTTAACCTTTAGATAAAATAACATTAAATGAATACCATATTCATTGATACCATATTAAATGACATAAGCTCTTGGAACGTGTATTATTTCTTACTATAATAGTAACTTGCAAGAAAATTAATCAGGATGCCATAATTCTAAATAGTCTATAAGATTTATTCTAGTAATGATTAATATTTAATTACCAATTCAATGTTAAACAACCAACTCACATTTAAATTCTAAATACAAAGTTTCTCTTAATTTCTCAATTATTATTTTAGTTTCTTTCAAAACATTTATTAATTTTATTGGGTGGTTTAATTAATTAACGCGTATAAGTTGCAGTAATATCAAAAGTTGTTGGAATATATAATTAATATTACTAAATAATTATTACAGGATAATGTTGTTAAGAAGTAGTCGGAATATAATGATATCCTTATCTTATAATATGATAAATATATTTATAAACATCTTAAATAGTAACTCCAATATGATTGAAGCTCTTCCTGCTAAATTTTAATTATCTCATCTTAGTTGTTTGATGGATGAGTAATCTATATAAATTTCTTGTTAGAGCTTCATTTTGAGCGCAATTTTGGTTATTCATTTGTGAGATTTTGCATTATGGTATCATTCAAAATGAAGGGGCTTGGTGTAATATCCTAAGTTTTATAAATGACCATGACATAATTGTATTACAATGTATGTGTGTGTGTATATATATATGTATGTATGTTTATATATGTATGTATGTATGTATGTATGTATGTATGTATATATATATATGTATATATGTATGTATATGTATGGATATATGTATGTATGTATATATATATATATATGGATGTGTAATGAATTAAATTGTTGGAGGGTTTAATTGAACGACTAAGGAAGTTAAGGGCTGAACTAAATTCGTCTTGCATGTTTATCTATAAAAGGGAGTCGTCTCTAGAACTTCATTATTTTCTCTCTTGTGCTAAATACTTCCAGCCCCTTTTTCTCCCAATTCTTTCCATATAATTGGTTAAAGAGTCAAGGAGGAAGTAGGAAGAAAGAGGTAAAGTTCCCTCCCTCTTTAGAATTCTAGTATTTGTGCATATGTATTTGAGAGAATTTTGTGTTATAATATGAGTTAGAGTATTTAGTGTTATGAACACTTGGAAATATGTTTGAAATGATGATTTAGAGTGAACTATGGTAAAGTTAGGAGGATGTGATGAAAGTAGAGGGCAAAACATGAGATTTGAGTTTTAATTTTGCAGAGTCTTTCCACTGAGCAGTAGGGAGAATGAAAATTCCTAAAAATTTTATAGCTGCTATTTGGTTTTGAAATTTTTACAAGTGAAGCTAGACATGTCTAGGAGTGTATGGAATTTACAATCACTCAAAAATTCATAATATACGATTTTTAGTGAATTATTGAAATTTTAGTTTAGAATTGATATTTCCCCTGTTTTGAAGAGTATGGGAGACGAATTTGAATTGAGGGATCAAATCTTCATAAAACCACCTGATTTTTGGTATACACCATCTTTAATATGTTTTATTTTAGACTCTAAATTTTCATTCATTTTGAAGCTTTGTATGAATTATGGTGATTTTTCAAAGTTAGACTGATAAAACTGAAAATTTTAACTTTCAGGATAGAGCAAAGGAAAATAATTGCTTTTGAATGGCCAAAACCTCTTAAAAAGATGAGAATTTTGGTATGGTTATTCTTGTATGCGTTTTGTATTAGACTTTAAATTTTTATAATGATTTGATTTAAATTGAAAATTCTATAAATTTTTTAAGTCATGTTGCTTAGTGAAGGATGCCCCTGCAGGAATGGTTAAATGCTAGAATAGATGAGATTTGAGAGGGCTAACAATATTATTTTGCTTCAAAAGTTTTAGGGTGACATGATATAAGTGTTGAAGTGTTGTCTCTCAAATTGTGCTAGTTTTGGATAGGCAATTTGTCTTATAGACATTATTAATGGAGTATGTATTGAAATGAAGGGAAAAGGGGATTATGTTGCCAATGTGTTATGTGAACCTTAAAGTATTTTGGTTATGTTTCTAGGTTGAACTCAAGATTCGGCGACGAAAATTTCATAAGATAAGTAAGTTGAACCTTCTGAGGATACAATAAAATGTTGTTATGCTTTTTGTGTTGATTGTATAATGTGATGAATTAGAAATGTTATATGTGTGATGGGATTGGAACCATGAATCCATGATTTAAATGTGATATGTGTGATGGTTGAAAAGCTCTAAGGTTGAATGTGATGTATTATGATGTTTGAAAAGTTAACTTAAAGCTTCCCTTTGTGATTGAAATTGGAATTGTGATACATGAATGACGTGCCAAACTTTGGGACATTGAATGTCCATTATGTGATTGTGTACACTTATGCACGTGGGGGCACCTCTTGAAGTTGTGCGTGTGAGTTACCTCTTAAGGGTCAAAATGACTGTAAAGTACCACACACAACACAAAGTGTCATATGCGAGAATATGTGTGAAATGTGAATGTGTTTACTCTTAAATGAGAGTCACCTCTTGAAGTTGTGTGTGTGAGCGACCTCTTGGGGGTCAAAACGACCGAAAAGTGTCACACATAAGACAAAGTGACACATATGAAAGAATTGTGATTGAATGAATGAGGGGAGGTCTAAACCATAGGTAGTATGAGACCGGTATAACCCGATTTGTTGGACTAGCCTCAATATGTGATTCGAATAAGTGATATTATTGTACGATTCTAATAAGTTATGTGAATGTGTAAATTAAAATAAGGGATACTATGTGACATGTTTGTGTCCCTAAGTTGTATTGAAGTGAAAGACAAATTTATGATTGAGTTTTAGCATTGGCGCAGGAGTGCCGTATAAGATGTGTACGAGTGCAACTTGCACCGATTCAATATATTATAGGCAGAGAGTTTGCGCAGGCTCGCCATTCCTTTAGCGCAGGAGTGCCATCTTGAAACTTTGAATATGATAGAAGCTAGAAACTTGGTGCTCCTGCACCATTTCAGTTGTGCAAGAGTGCAACTCCTGTATAGTGAATACGATTTTTCTTACTTTCTTAGCAAGTTATCTGTTACTTACATGACAAATAATGAACAATGACTGTATAGTAACTTGAAGATTGATGTTAAATGATATTGTAAACATTCTAAATAGTTTACTTACGGAGTTATACTCATTAACTTTATTGTGTACTTCAGGTAATCACTAGTTGTGGAGGTTGGTGGAGGATTTTGGGCAGGATCGATAGAGTTCCCTTGACAACCACGTGTCACTACAGCATTATTTATTTTGTGACCTTTCTTTGATAAAGACATTTTTTATTATTGTACATATAATGATATACCGTGGTTGTGAATTGGAACTTTGTTCCCATAGAAAAAAAAATAGATTTTTGTTAAATTACTGGGATTTTTAGAAATGTGATTATATTTTGCTAAACTTTGAATAAGTAACATTTGCAGTGTGACACTTGGCCTGCTTCCAATCTTGTTTGCATTTCTCTTTTCTGGTCTGGCTTTTGGTAAGCTATGTGACAACGTTGTTCCAAATCCTGATCCTAACTATCCAGTAGAAAAACTCAATGGACCAAGAAGATGAAAATAATTGGAATAACTTGCACAAGAGAATGAAAAATCTAGGTACATATCCGGTGCCTCGAGGTATTCTAAGGGTGTCATTACATGACGTTAGAGTGGGCGAGAATTCATTGCATTGGCGACCACAACAAACCAATCTGGAGTATCTTTTGATGGTGGATATCGATAACTTGGTTTGGAGCTTCTGAAAAATAGCCGGTTTGCCAATGCCTGGGCATCCCTATGGTAGATTGAAGGAATCCAAAGGAGGTTTGCAACACCCCGCACCCTTTAAGGATCCAAAGTGTAGATCTAAGCATTCACACAAAGTGACAAGCAGTGGTGATGGAATAATATACACAATAATTGAAGGAAATCTCATACTTTGCATTAAAATCAGCATCCCAAAATATAAAGTTCCTATCATGTCAAACACATATCATAAAACTATTCACAATAATAAGCCTAAAAGAATCAAATCTCTGATTCACACAAAAAAATCTAGTGTTGCAACGGCATCGTGGTTGGCAAGGGAACTCTATTATCGTTCTACCAAAATCCTCCCTATGCATAGTCAACTAATGCTCACCTGTGGTACATAACAGAATAGTGAATAAAGCATTCAGTAAGTAGCTAAAATGTAAAGTAAAAATTGGAGTCATGCAAGAAAGAAATCAAATAAACATAATTCATAATCTTTTCTTGACCAGTAAACAACCATGTCTTTTCCTGCAAGACAAGTGAACAATGCCCTAAATCCATAATTTGCACTCCTGCGTGGATCACTTGGCGTAATGGCACCTATTTTTTATCCTAAAAGAATGTCCAACAAAAGGGGCTGGCACCCCTGAGCCACCCATGTTGCGCTATGGCACCAACTTTCTGCCTTAACACGATTTACATCATGGAGCTCGCGCTCCTGCGCTGATTTTGTGTTTAGTCCATAGACTTAGGCCATTTTCTTTGTTCACACTCACATACATTTTACTTAACATTCAAAGTTCATGCTCCACACAACCTCAACACATATAAAACACATCTTAACACGTTTAGAGCACAAATCTTAAACACATTAGTGCAAATTCTCAAGGACTCTATGAAATCACTAATGGTAGGGCTTTCTTATTACACAATTCACATCATGTCATCCGTTACATATCGCCATCAATGACATATGTTATCCAGTACCTATTTTAAAAAACATAATACCCGTTATACATCGCCATCAATGGTACATTCAGTGACCATTAGTCACCTATTACATATCACCGTTGGTGACATGTGTTTTCACAATTTCATTTTTTTAGGAGATATGTCATCCGTTATGTATCGTCATCAATGACATATTCCATTGGCCACTAGTCACCATTACGTATCGTTGTCGGTGACATATGTTACACATATACAGGCTTACACACCACACAACACATATAGGCCTACCTTAATAAGAAATTTGTGTGTCCTAGTACCTTAGGCATGAATTACACCTTTACATACACAATTTCATTATCAAAGGTTATCCATGCCTTTCCACACCACATTATCACATACACATAATCTCATTCCATTTTCTATATCTCAAAATCATAGAGCTCATAGCAAAATATTGCTCATACATACACATATAAGTGAGCGAAGTCAAACATCACTTGATTCAACTATGAACTTCAAAATCATGTCATCTCATAGTCACATCCATATTTCTTTGATCTCATTCACATGGCCATCTATACATATTCATGGCATTTCCAAATCACTTATCCCACAACTATACATAAACACAAGAAGCAATATACCCTTATAAATCAACACAAAGTCAACTGTGCCCTTAGAAAGATCTAGCTACTTACATGGTTACTTCACTCTTTAGACTTGATTTCACCTAGAAATCATTTAACCTCTTAAGGGCTAGCAACACTTCAACCAACCCATAACACCAATAACAATTCAATACTATATGTATATTGGTTGGATAATTATAATAAGAGGTTACTTATGCCAATCATCACCGAACTTCATGGGACTCATTAAAACACAAATATTATAACTCATGAATTTTATTGAGTCAAAATAAGGCCATATAACCCTGGAAGCCCCTAATGTTTACATAAAATTTTGTCTGTAGGTCTTTCAAATGAGCAGTACTACTTTCAAGAATTTTATAAAACTCATCTTTAATCAAACAATCACCATACTTTATAGTCTAAAATTAGACACATATGAAAATCATTTCACCAAAAATTGTAATATTCCAATGAGTTCTAGTCAATCAAAACGATTTAGATTGCTTTCTATATTTTGAAAGTTAAAATTTTTAGTTTCATAATTCACAAATTTGAAAAATCATATCAATTCATACAAAATTCAAAAAAGCCTAAAAATTTCCAATTCAACAGAAACACAATCAAGCTTTTGCATACCAAAAACCAGAAATTTTCATGAAGGATTAGCCTCTCAAATCAAACCTGTTTCCCGTACTCTGTTTCAAAACAGGGGAGATTCAAATTTGATTCAGTAGCTTTGAAAATTCACCATAAATTGTTCCCTTTGAGTTTTTGTGTGATTTAAAATTCTATAAACTCTTAAATTTGTGTAGTTTTACATATAAAAATTTCAGAATCAAATGATAAACCTATAATTTTTGAGAAATTTCGTACTTAGTACTGCTTAAAAAATGAACTTTGCAGGATTTAGCTTATACATCCTATAAAAATATAACCCTCATCCAAACTATTGGTATCATCCATATTAAATCAAAATTCATGATTTTTATCATTTCTTAAGGTATACATAATATCAAATCAACATAAAACACTTATACCACCATCATTTGACATGCCACAATTGAGCCAATACTTGAATTTAAAGAGAATGATGGGTTCTTACCTTCCTTCTTCCTAGGACCCCTGCTTGCCTTCTTGATTTGTTGTGAATTTGAGAGCAAAAGAGAGCTAGGGGTGATAGAAAATTGGAAGCAAATGAATTCTTTAGAGAATCTAAGCCTTATCCCTTTGTATAAATATCATGTAGGCACAATTCCAATGTTACCCTTGCACTCACTAACCTTTCCAATTTCATCCCCCACATTTATTCATTAATATATAACTTATGCACATACACACCCATTAACAAATACACACACATGAGAGGCAAACTAAGACATATACATGTACAAAATTGGGATGTTACAAGGTCTTCGGGGTCGTTTTGTAGGTGTGTGTGTAAATCTTTACCACCTTCATGTTAATGATGGTTTTAAATGATTAGTTAACTTGATTTTTGGATCTTGAAGGGAATTTCTTGAGTGCCATAGCAAAAAAGTGGGCCAGCACTCATAATGAAACGATTAAGCAGAGAACGGATGAAGTGGTGAACATTTTATCCGAGTGTCGGAAGAAAATTGGTACAGGATATCTTTCTTCTTTTCCCTCCATGCATTTTGATGACCTTGAAAATTTAAGCCAATTTGGGCTCCATATTACAACATTCACAAGGTAAGGTCAACAATTTTACATATTTTCAAAATATGTAGTATTAATTAATTTGATATGTTTTGATAAAAGTTGCTTTCTCAGATCTTGGCAGGCCTTTTGGATCAATTTACAATTGCTGGTAATTAAAAAGCTTTCAATATTGCCTTATGAATGGTGGACTATTTCTTAGACAGTATTAAGAAAGTAAAAACACTGTATAGTGTGGAAAGGCACTGGCTGACGCTTAATGATGAACATGGTGACAACTTATACAACATAACAGTAATTTTTTTAATAACTTAATTTTAGGAGTTTGGTTTCTTTTGATTTAATTAAATTAATTTTTTATGCTACTTTGCTTAGAGCAATAAAAAGTATTTACTTATGCCTCAACTCTCTAACAAGTCATGCTTTCTGGGATTGCTTGCGGTAAAGGTAAATAACATTGGTTTCTCTTTTTACTATGTCAGGATCCTTTAATTATAAAAAACATATTAATAAAGGTAGAAACTAAATACACATATCAGCCATTTATTAATATTAAAATTCCCATATTATGGGATCCTCAAAAGTTGAGAGAGAAATAGATTCATGGAGGATCTTAATTCATGAGGGAGATTGTAGCTATAAAATGAGATTAGATTAAAATTCTCACTTGTCATCTTGGATATTATCTCATAGAAATGTTTCTTCTTCTTGTAGTCTGATAATTTAGCCAACTTTCACACCAACACACATATTCCTGTTGTCGTTGGAGCTCAAAGGGGTACAAAGTCACCACATATCCACTTTATAGGGTATCTTATTATTTTCTTTAAAATATTAGCTATTCTATCTATATTTTTTAAATATATTATTGCATATTTATTTTGGAATACATACAGGAAATATCCGAATTTTTCTTGGACTTTGTTAACTCTTCTCACAATTTCCCAATAGAGGAACCTCACAAAACGAACACTGGTACACATATTTTTTATTTTGATTAAAAAAATTTCTGTCCTTCCATCCTTCTATCATTTTGTATTTCTCTTGTAATGTTTATGGATTTCCTTATCAAGATTGATGATTAGGACAACCCCAATAAGATTGGCAACCACTCTAACCAACGATAATGAAGAATCATGCACAACTTATAACATGCTCAAGGTCTGCCCCGTGCTTGTGAAACTTGAGGGTGAAGATGGATTTTTTTTTTAAATTGTCCACATTGACTTCATTTCATAGGTTTCACGCAATCGCTTTCAATGGAGCAAGGATATAGCTTATGTAGATTATTATAGGCGTGCCTTGACTAATGGTGTACTTACTATCCCACGAGGAATAGACCACAGAGTTACAATTTACTATCTTCCCATGTAACCCGAAAAATCCAAATCTAAAAGCAAAAGTTTATGGGGAACACCGTTCCAGAGTTTTTGGTGCTGTTATTGTATAGGTAAAGCTGGAATCAATGCCCTATATTCATTTTCTTTCATTATACAAACTGAATTGCAGCTTTGATTTTTCTTTTGAATGCTAATAGTTACACATAGATGTTACATATACATCTTTGCACCAGCCATGTGATAGGTTTCCTCCTAATTTCTTCCCTTGTAGCAACCGAATCGTTCTCCAAGTTAGGAGATTCCATATATTTTGAAGACGTGGGAAAGGATCCTGGTCTTTACATCATCTAGTACATATCAAGCACAATTAATTGGAAGTATGGAAAGCTTTTGCTGAATATAAAAGTTGATCCTGCTGTTTCTTGGGAAACTAACCAACGGGTGACAGTGAATGTCACTTCAAATAAGTTACCAACCTATTTATACTATTTCCTCACTTAAAAGGGTTATATTTTATGATTTCACATATTACAAACCATGATCTAAGGAAAAAGATGTATGTGATCTATTTATTTATTTATTTATTTTATATGTGTGCGTGCACGGGCCACTTCTTGCTTTAGTCTACATTAGCTTGATCTGTAAACAAAATATAGCTTAAGTGTAACACCTCATGTCCTAAAGATACAATCATGATAAGTAAATGCTCACACACAAGATAAATGGGAAGCAAGCATCCTTTTTATTTAAATCAACAAGCAAAATACATGACGGAGTTCCCAATTGTCAACCGTGTCCACATATTATATACAGATATGGCAAGAAAGTCAAAATCAAAGATACAAAAAATGAGGTTGTTGCAGCGTTGCGATGGTTTCCAAGGGAACTTAGTTGCCTCCCTGCCAAAATCTTCCACATAAACAATCGACTAACGATCACCTGAAGATCACAACAAACTAATGAGTATTCATTCAGTAAGTAGCTAGAGTTGGAATATAGAGATGAAATCATACAAAAATGACTTAATTGAAACCTAATACATAATCTTTCTTATTGATCAAGCACCTATTTCTTCACCCACAAGTCAAAAGAAGAGTATAGCAATATCAGGAGTCACGCTCCTGTGCATGTCAGTTGGCCTAACTGCACCAAGTTTCTATCTCCACTACAATTTTCATAAAAGCGTTGACGCTCCTATGCCACCCATGTTGCGTTTCGACGCAAAGTTTCTGCCTCAACATGGTTTGCAGCAAGGAGATCACGCTCCTGCGCTTTCCAAGTGGCACTCCTGCTCCATTTCTATGTTTGGCCACTTTATTTAGTCCATTTCTTTGTTCACACACACACACACACACACACACAAAAAACACAACACATATGTGTGGGTGTCTATATATATATATATATATATATATATATATATCACTTAACATTTAAACATCATGCTCTATACACCCTTATCATATTTAAAACAAATTTTCATCAAATGTAGAAACGCATCATACAAAAATGTTGATATACATCTTTGTCACACTAGATTTCAAATCTCACACCCATAATACACCACTCATAAGGACACTAAATATTCACTCATGGTAGGACTTCTACACAATATAATATACAACATGCCATCCGTTACGTATCACCGTCAATGACATATGTTTCCCATTACTCATTTTAAAGAATATACCATCCGTTATGTATCGCTGTCTATGGTACATTCAGTGGTCATTTGTCACCCCTTACGTATCACTGTCGATGACATACACTTTAATAATTCAATTTCAAGAAATATGCCATCCGTTACGTATCACCCAATGACATATTTCGATGGCTACTAGTCACCCGTTATGTATTGCCATCGGTGACTTAACTTACATGTATGTGTTTACACACCATACAACATACATTACCTACCATATATAAAATTGGAGTCTCCTAGATCTTTAGGCATGACTTGCACCTTTTTCACAAGCACACACACAATATCATTTTTTAACATTAACCGTGCCTTTCACACCATTTCTCATATATAATCACAATTAATGTCTGATCACATCTCATTCATAACATTTTAACTCAACATATTCTCATGATCATGGAACTTCTCTTTCATTTTTCTTGTTGTCTGTTGTTAAGAATAGAACCTATCTAAGAGAGCTCACCCCACTTAGGTGCCATGTCTTGTCACTTGGGTTGAGAAATCTTATGTTTTGAATAGATAACTATGTTGCCAAAGAGACCAAGAGACACCTCCATGGAGAGTAATAGAACGAGAAGTAGAAGCTCGATGACAAGCGGCAACATCTTCTCAAACTCAAACGAATAATGAAGGTATATACATGTTTATTTAAATTTTTTAAAATTTAAGATTGTTTAAACATTTGTTGTTCTTTTTTTATAGATACGGGTGGTACATCAAGTGTTATGAGAGGATGTGGAGCAGCTCGTATTGTTCGTGAGTGGGGTACAGGCCAAAGGTTGCATATTCAGTTTAACTCTCAATGGCAACCAATAAACGCAAACAAAGACAAATTAACCACCAACTTGGAATCATATCCAAAAATGGCAACATGGCTCCATTGACTTGTCCTCGGTGGCAAAATATGCCATCACATCTTTTGGATGCCATCTGGAAAGAAGTGAAGGTTATTTATTGTTAAGAAATCATAAGATAACATGTATATTGAGTTTGTACCTCAATTAATCTATTGCAATTTGTTTTTACAGGATAATACAGATGTTCTAGATGAGTATAGACCTCATTGTTTATATCATATTGGGAACCTTTGGCGGGATTGGAAATCTCGTGTAAAGAGGGAGTATTACAAAAAATATGATACGGATGAGGAGCGGTTACAATTCACTACTCCCAGAGTTCAGCCCAATCAGTGGCCTATTCTTGTAGCTTATTGGGGAACAGAACAGGCTAAAGTATGTGCCTAACATAATAACAAAAGTGTAGATTTCATATTTTCTTTTATTTATATTGGAAGTCATATAATATAATTGTTGTTAACTTTGTTTATATTATAGGAAGCTGTAGAGAAGAATAAGGTTAATCGAGCACAACAAGTTGCACTTCATCGAACAGGTCGCACGTCATATGCTCAGAAATAAGAAAAGTTAAGTTACATTTGTTTGTTTATATGCTCTTTATTTGTTGGTTATCAAGATTTACTTATATCTTTTTAGTAGTTGCATTATTATAGTTCTGTTATTTTACTGTTTAGATGCTAAGAAATGGAGAGCAAACTGATCGCATTAGTGTCTTCGTCAAGACAAGAACAAAAAGTAATGGCGAAGTAGGTGATGATGAAAGTGCAGAAATAATTGTAAGTTCTTTAATCTTTTGAATTATTGATTCATCCACTACCGATAATTTAATGTTTGCATAATACATTATCTTTATTAAGTTGTTATTTCTTTCCATTATGTTGTAGAGTCAATTTAATAAAGGTTTGTCTCAATTTTCACAAGACCAACAAACCCAACAAGTGAGAGAACAAGTATTTGGCAATGTAATGGGACCTGATCATCGCGGTTATGCCCAGACATATGGTTTTGGTCCATCTCTGACTGACGTTCAAGGCAGCAGCTCATCGGATGTTTACTTGAGGGAAGAGTTGGGTAATTTGCAGCAGGAACACCACAACTTGAAGGAAGCACACAAAAACTTGAATGAAACACACAACAACTTGAAGCAAGATCACAACAACATGAAAATGATGTATGATGAAGTTGTTTCCTTCCTGCAGGAGACGTTTCCAGAGTTTGCTGAGCGGCGTGCTACAAGACCGGTATTTGCTTATTTTTAAAGTTAAAAATGTGATTTCAGTTGACTCATATTTTTTACATATGTTTCATTTTTTTTTTTATAAATAGGTCCCAGATGCTTCAAGTGGACGTCATAGCCGTTTCCAATATGATAGTCATAGAACAAACAACCTCACAGATCGTGATTCAAATCACGAGAATGAATAGGTATGCAAATGAAATTATACAATTTGTTTTAAATTTCATAATGTTACTTAATGATTATAATCTTGATTACAAATTTATTCTTGCAGGTTGTTTGTCAAGTTTTACGGCTTACTTATCAAATGACTGAGTTTTGTGGACGCTGCTGAATTATGTAACTGATCAGATGTTTAAATATTCGATTATATGATGTTGAACAGTGTGAATGATGATTGAATTATGTTTGGATTGTTTACGTTATGGTTAAACTATTTATGTGATATATCTTGATATTTGATTTTATTCTATCATATTTATTGAATGATTGGAGAAGCATATCAAAATATTTTTGCCAGGCAGGTTATTTAATCTTTAAACAGTAAACAATATTAAACAGGAAAAGAATTTCCCCCAAAAAAACCATTTATGGCAGTTTCTTGGTCGTCACAAAAAAAATTTTTGAAATAAATTAAGTCTTATATGGCGGTTTGGAAACCGCCTCATAAAGCTCTTTATACGGTGGTTTTAAAACTGCCTCAAAAGGACCTTGTATAAAGAGCGTTCTAAGGCGGTTTCCAAACCGCCGTATAAAGAGCCTTATGAGGCGGTTTCCAAACCATCGTAAAAAATACTTTATACAGCGGTTTTCAGCCCGTCGTATATTTACAACACTTTGGTAACCGCCGTATAAGTCCTTTGCGGTGATTTCAGCCCGCCGCAAATGGCTTTCCATGTTGTAGTGAGTGTTGCTTTGTTCATAATGGTGGTTCAAATGTTGCACTCAACAGTAACTCCCAAGCATCAACCAACAATGTAGCCAACTTTTCTGTCGCACCCCAAAACATGATGGATTCTATAAGCAACTATAGACATTCGGTCAAACAATGAATTGAGAACTAACGTTGACAAACATGTCAGCTTTTCATTTACTAACAAGAGTTCCTAATACAACTCACAATTAACATACTGTACCATGTATATACTGTGATACCAAATTAAAACAGTGGTAAACAAAATAACAAAAGTGTAGTGGACCCGTAGTTGCCAAGGGAACTCAGTCTTCACCAAGCCAAAAAGCTTTGTTCATCATTACACTATCGGTCACCTGAGGTACACAATAGGTTTAATGAGCATTTAACTCAGTAAGTAGACATAGGAAAAATAACAAAAGAGTAAATACTATTCATTTCTTGTCTAACAAGTAACAAATTCCTGAATCACAAGTCACCGACCCTATAAAAAAAAACAGTTTTTGCGACGAAATAAAATTCGTCAAGGCACAAAAAGTGGCCTTTTGCGAAAAAATTCTTATTTCGTCGCAAAAGCTAACATTTGAAAAAAAATAATATTTTGCGAGGAATTTTTCATCGCAAAATAAAATATTTAGCGATGAATATTTATTTCCTCGCTAAAAATTTGAGTGACTAATTAGAGAAGGATTTTTTGCGACGAGATAAAAGCTATTGCGATAAAATTTTCTTCGCAAAAAGTATTACACAAAGATATGATTTTGTGACAAAAATTTTATAGCAACATGAACATTTTTTGCGATGAAATTATATTTTTCGCGAAAAAAGGCCTTTTGCGAGAAAAAATTCTCGTGAAAAGCCCCACTAACTTGTTACACCGTGGCAATATTTGACATTTTGCGACGAAATTAAGATTCCTCACAAACTATGACATTTTGCGAGAAAAAAATTCTCACAAAAAAGTGACCTTTTGCGAGAAAAAATTTCTCGCGAAAAGCCATTCTAACTTATTATAAGTATGTGGTAATACTGGATATTTTGCGACGAAAATATGATTTCTTGCAAAATGAGAGTTTTTGTCATTTTGCGAGAAAAAATTTCTTACGAAAAACCCTTCTAACTTATTATGCACACGTGACAATATTGGACGTTTTGAAACGAAAATATGATTTCTCACAAAATGAGACCTTTTGCGAGAAAAAATTCCTTATGAAAAGTGCTTCTAACTTATTATACACACATGACAATACTGGATATTTTGTGACAAAAATATGATTCCTCGCAAAATGAGACCTTTTGCGAGAAAAAATTTCTTGCAAAAAAGTGACCTTTTACGAGAAAAAAATTCCTCGTGAAAATCCCTTCTAACTTATTATACACACATGGCAATACTGGACATTTTGCGACGAAAATATGATTCCTTGCAAAATGTTACCTTTTGTAAGAAAAAACTTCCAGTAAAAAGTCCTGTGCAGATGTTACTTTTTTGCTACAAAATTACATTCCTCGAGAAAGACAACTTTTTGAGACAAAATTGTAGTCGTCGCAAAAAGTAACCTTTTACGAGAAAAATTTTGTCACAAAAAGTCATTTTTTAAAATGAAAACTTAATAACTTTTCTCTTTTCTTTTCCTCTCTTTGTTTGTGGTCCATCTAATATATAAGTCTTTGTTTAGAGAATGATAAGAAGAAAAGAATAAAGAAAGTATTAAAAATTGAATTTGCTTTTACGTAAATTTAAGAATTTTTAAATATGGCAAGGTTATTTAGATATGCATATAAATTTTTATTTAAAAAAAACTCCTTGTGATTCCATTCATGCTCTTAAATGTGAAAAATTATAGAGATATTCTAAATTTAGTGTTTGTAAAAGAGATAAATAATTAAAATAAACTCTCTCTCTATATATGTATAAAATATGAATCATTAATAATCTAATAATCAAAGCATAAAATTTATTACTAATTCTTTATATATAATCTAATTTATGTGTGATTTATATATATCCAACTACTAAATTAAAATTATGATAAACTTATTACTATTACTAATTTTTAATTGATGAAAATGGATTGAAAAAAAAAATCCAACTTGTAAAATTCTAATTTATTTTTTAATGTTTAATTATATGTCAAATAAACATAAATAAATAAATAATTAATAATCATGTAATGTTGCCTATAATTATGTTTTTTATTTTTTTATTTTTTGTTATAGAGTATATTAATTCAACAATATATTTTTCTTATACTTTTAATTTTTGTCTTATAGCTTTGAGTAAATTGGTGAGATATTTTAAACAATTGTTAGAGTTTATTTTAAGGGAGATAAATAATTAAAATAAACTTTATAACAAAAAATAAATACATTCGTTACATATTGATTATTATTTGAATAATTAATCATTTACTGATAAATGGAAAAGGCTAGTTTTCAATTCCTAATACATATGATACTTGTAACATATGCATATATGTCTAATAATTAAATTACTTCTATGAAAAAATTATTTTTTATATTTGTAAAAGATATTTTTAATAATTGTTATTTTTATAAAAGAAATAGATAATTAATTTAAAGACAATCTATACCTGAAAATAAATGCAATTTCGTTACATTTTTATATGATTATAATATGAATAATTAATCATTTACTAATCAAATTAGAAAAGCTTATTTTCAATTTCTCATAATAACAACTATGACATATATAAATATCTAATTATTAAATTACGACTATTACAAACTCATGGTTTACATTTGTTAAAGATATTTTAAATATTAATTTTTAGCATTTGTAAAAGGAATAAATAATAAAAAATATTCACTAAAAGTAAATGCATTTGTTATATAATGATTATAATATGAATATTTGATCATTTATTTATCAAAATATAAAAAATTTATTTTCAATAACTCGCACATGATAATTATGCCATATGTATAGATGTCTAACCATTCTACATTTGTTAATGATAGTTGACTTGTATGTATTTTGTTAACACTTTAATACATATGACAACTATGATATACGTTTATATGTCAATAATTAAATTAGCTCCATTCTAAATTAATTTTTTACATTTATAAAACATATTTTTAGTGTTTTTAAAAGAAATAGATAATTAAAATAAATTATAGTTAAAATGAATGCAATCTTTTTGTTACATATATGATTATAATATCAATAATTAATTATTTATTGATCACTGAAGAAAAACTTTTTTGTAATTCCTCACATATAATAACTATGACATATGTATAGATGTCTAACTATTATTCACATTTTGTTAAATAATTCTTGAGTTGTTGTACCTATTTTATTAACATTTTAATACTCAATAAAAACTAATTAAATATCATATAATGTTTTATATTTCTAATGTATATGGTTATTATATTATTTATTAATTTGTCATCAAATTATTCAATATCAATCCAATATTATAAAAATTTAATTATGGATAAAAATTTAATTAATAAATAAATTTATAATTATCCAAGTCTAAGCATGGTTCATTTAAATATTTTTAATTTTAGATTTTGAGTTTAATTTTCATATTTTTTTAAAGACTTTTAGTGACAAAAATTTTGTCCCAAAAGATTAACATTTTGTGGCAAATAATATCTTTCATGGCAAACTTATATAATTGCAAATTTTTTAGTTTTTAGCGACCACTTTAAAATTCCTCGCAAAATGAGGTCTTTAGTGACGAAATTTAAATCTAAATTCGTTGCAAAAACTAAATTTTAGGCGGACTTTTTCACACCTATTAAATTTTAAAATTTTTACAGCTTTAACGACAAAGTTTTTGTCGCTAAAGACCAAAATTTGTCAAAAAAAAAAAAAGAAATTTAGGTGGACTTTTACCCGCTTCTATTAATTTCATACTTTTTAAATTCTTTTGCGACAAATTTTTTGTCGCGAAATGTCCAAATTTCATCACAAAAAATCAATGCCTTTGTCAAATATACACCACTTAATTCTTTGGTTCACTTCATTTTCTTTCATCTCTTCCAATTTCCTACTTCATTTTCATTTTCTTCTATCTCCTCCAATTATCTACTTCTCTTCTTTCCCTAACACTATTATCAAGGTAAATATTCTTACTCAATTTTTCTTTTATGTTGTAATATATTTACTTACAATATTCATATTTTTTTATTCTTTAATTGTCAATTAATATTACACTTTTTTGTTTAATAGGTATTTTGGAAGAGGGAATGCAATTGAAAATTCTTAAGTTCTTTATTTCTTTAACATTTTTTTTGTATACTCTAATCTCTCATACCCTTAATTATTACTAATTAATATTTTATTTATTTTTTGTTTTTAATAGGTATAATTGAAGATGAGGTACATTTGCAGACTTGAAGATTGATACAAAGTCAAGCAACAAGAAATTTATTAGAGGATGAAGTTTTATTATTTTTTTTTTTTGGTGTTATCTTGTATTTTTATTTTTTTTATTTTTCTATGTACAACCAACTTTCATATATTATATTAAATTTTTTTAATTTGTTATTATTTAATAAAATTATTCTTACGAAGAATTATGTTGCATAATGACATAATTTTGCTATTTTATTTTTAAAATTATAACAAATTAAAATAAATTTTATGATTTATTAAAAAAATCAATTATGTTAAAAAAATTAGGTATTTCACGATCAATTTTTTGTCGCTAAAGGTTGGATTTAGTGACAAAAAAATGGTCGCAAAAGATATTTGCAATGAAAATTAATTTGTTTTAAATATGATTTTTGGACAAAATTTTTCACGACAAAATTCAAATTTGTCTCAAAATATGCTCTTTTGCAACGAATTTTCTTTTGTTGCAAAAAGCTAATATGATGTAATCCTATTTGTGACCAAATATTTGTCTCAAAATGCCATTTTTTGCAACAAAAATTTCCTCACGAAAAGTCTTTTTGTGAGAAATTCAAGATTCATCGCAGAAAAACTTATTGCGACTGGAACGTAACGAGTTTATTTTCGTTGCAAAAATCTATTGTGACAAAATTTTGACTTTTTGCGACCAGATATTTCGTCGCAAAAAGTCATTTTTTCTGTAGTGAAAAATAGTGTTTACTATTCATATTTCGCGCTGCTACGCCAAGTCTCGGATTGGCAATCATTTTGAAATACCAAAACGGTGCTCCTGCGCCACTTGATTCACACGACAGTGCCAACTTTCTGTCTAGAAAGTTTTGAGTCGGTTAAATATGCGCTCCAGCACCACTAAAGCTCGCATGCCTACGCCAATTTATGATTTGGCCTATCCTTCTTAACTTATTTTTCACTCTTTAATCCTTATATGCACATACTAATTTCAACTCATACATGCCTTTCTCCGGCTAATATGCTCATTTACACACACATGTACTTGTTCCAGTTCATATTTGCCTTTTTAAGGCCATTTTGTCATTCATGCATATACAACATATACACATCTCATTTCGTACATGCCTTTTAGGCAAATTCTTACCATACATGCACATATGCACACACATATACATACACATGTATATGTCTCATTTAACATACGCCTCTTTCAGGCCAAGTCTTATCACACATTCTCATATACGTACAAATACAATTACACATGTATATGTCTCATTCCTTCAAATCCACATAACCTAAGGACACATATATCACATGATTATCACAATGTTGAGGCTAGTCCAATAAACCGGGTGATACCGGTCCCATGATGCCGAATCCTATATAAGGAAACACATGGTTCAAATCTCCCCTCATTCAATTAATCACACTTGGATTTGAATCTATTTACAATTCATATAAGACCTTACGGGTACCTGCAGCACACATGGTCACAAATTTGAAGCTAGTCCCACTACAAGAAAAACAGTTTTTTGCGACAAAGCTTTTTGCCACGAAATCAAATTCGTCACAAAAAGCAGCCTTTTGAGACAAAATTATTATTTCGTCGCAAAAGCTAGCATTTAAAAAAAACGATATTTTGTGAGGAATTTTTCGTCGCAAAATAAAACCTTTAGCGATGAATTTTTTGCGACGAGATAAAACGTATTGCGACTAACTTTTCGTCGCAAAATTTGTTACACAAAGATGGAATTTTGTGACAAATTTTTTTAGCAACATAAACTTTTTTTGCGACGAAATTATATTTCTCGCGAAAAAAATACCTTTTGTGACAAAAATTCCTCGCGAAAAACCATTCCAATTCACTATGTACACGTGACAATATTGGACATTTTGCGACGAAAATATGATTCCTCGCAAAATGAGACCTTTTGCGACGAAAAATTTCGTCGCAAAAAATTGATATTTTGCGACAAAAAAATCCTCGCGAAAAGCCATTATAATATACTATGCGCACGTGGCAATACTGGACATTTTGCGATGAAAATGTTATTCCTCGCAAAATAGCTCCTTTTGTGACGAAAAATTTCTCGCAAAAAGTGACCTTTTGCGACAAAAACTTCCTCGTAAAAAACCATTCTAATTCACCATGCGCACGTGGCAATACTGGACATTTTACGACAAAAATACGATTCCTCGCGAAATGGGTCCTTTTGCGACAAAAAATTTCGTCGCAAAAATTTGACATTTTGCGACAAAACATTCCTCGCGAAAAGCCATTATAATATACATGCACACGTGGCAATACTGCACATTTTGCAACGAAAATGTTATTCCTCGCAAAATAACTCCTTTTGCGACAAACATTTCTCGCACAAAGTGACCTTTTGCGACAAAAAATTCCTCGCAAAAAACCATTCTAATTCACCATGCACATGTGGCAATACTGGATATTTTACGACAAAAATATGATTCCTCGCGAAATGAAACCTTTTGCGACAAAAAATTTCGTTGTAAAAAATTGGCATTTTGCGACAAAAAATTCCTTGCGAAAAGCCATTCTAATTCACCATGCACACGTGATAATACTGGACATTTTGTGACGAAAATGTTATTCCTTGCATCTCCTTTTGCGATGAAAAATTTCTCGCAAAAAGTCTTGTGCGGATGTTACTTTTTTGAGACAAAATTGCATTCCTCGAGAAAGACAACTTTTTGCAGCAAAATTGGTGTCCTCGCAAAAAGTTATCTTTTTTGAGAAAAATTTTGTCGTAATTTTTTAAAATGATAACTTAATAACTTTTTTCTTTGCTTTCTTTACTTTTCATCTCTTTGTTTGTGCTCCATGTAATATATAAGTATTTGTTTGGGTGATGATAAAAAAGAAAAGAATAGAGAAAGTATTAAAAATTTAATTTGATTTTAGGTAAATTTAAGAATTTTTAAATATAGCAAGATCATTTAGATATGCATATAAATTTTTATAAAAAAAGAACCCTTTTTGATTCCATCCACACTCTTAAATGTGAAAAATTATTGAGATATTCTAAATTTAGTGTTTGTAAAAGAGATAAATAATTAAAATAAACTCTCTCTCTCTCTCTCTCTATATATTATATATATGTATAAAACATGAATAACTAATAATTTAATAATAAAAGCATAAAATTTATTGCTAATTCTTTAGATATAATCTAATTTATGTGTGATTTGTATATGTCCAACTACTAAATTACAATTATGATAAACTTATTACTATGACTACTTTTTAATTGATGAAAATGAGATTGAAAAAAGACCCAACTTGTAAAAACCTAATTTATTTTTTAATGTTTAGTTATATGTCAAATAAACATAAATAAATAATTAATTAATAATCATGTATTGTTGCATATGAATTTAGACAGTGTATTTTTCTTAGACTTTTAATGTCACACCCCGTATCAAACAGAGTAATACTGCAGCGGATAAGGGCTTGCCAAGGGAACACAATCGTCGTTATGCCGAAATCCTTCCTTAATCTTTTACTGATCGAATACCTGAGGTACACAACAGACTAGTGAGTATGAAACTCAGTAAGCAGCTAGAATTATAAAACTAGCGTAACACTCAAAATAAAACAATAAATAGCGATAACCATTTCAGAATATGACTACTATTCAATACTTATTCTATAATCACTGATTACTGTTTATTTCTTAGTATACAAGCAAACAGTGCTTTACTAAGAAAATCATAACATTGATTTCAGTGTTCAAGAAACGCGCCCCTATGCGAGAAAACTGGCACGGCGACGCCAAGTTTCTGATTTCCAATATGTTACAAATTCCAGTTTCGCCCTCCTGTGCCAAGGGAGGGCACGCATGCGCCAACTCTCTATTCTCTCTTACTTGAGTCAATGCAATTAGCGCTTCAGCGTGAAAGGTATGGCGCAGCGATGCCAATTCTCTGCCTATATCTCTTTAGATTCGTTAAAGATGCACCCTTGCACCATTTAATTATGCTCCTGCGCCAACCCTGTATCATTGGTCATTTCCTAGACCAATTACTCTCTTATCCAGTCACATTCCTAATTCCATAAATACCTGTCTATGGGTAATCAAGCATGACTTTTCCATGTCAAAGCTTATCACATACACCCATTTACATACACATCTCATTTACACATAAACTTTCCACAAGTCTATCACATCCTCATGTGCTCTCATAAACATATAAATCATTCACACATGAGTTTCCATAAGCTTGCTACATTGTTCATATGGCTATCCATTTCACATAATTTTGGAAGCTTCCACAGTACAGTCACAGATACTTAGGAACAGTGCTCTCTAATCAAGGTAGGACTTTTTGTTTCACAGTCAGTTCCCATATGTAGGCCTACCCATGAATCAGCTCAAGGCTAGTCTGACAATTCGGGTGATACCGGCCCCATGCTACCGAATCTCGTCTAGAGAAACACATGGTCCAAACCTCCCCTCAAGCCATGGGGATACAGGACAGTACAGATACATTCAGAGGCCTACCCATGAAATAGCTCAAGGCTAGTCTGACAATCCGGGTGATACCGGGCCCATGCTACCGAATCTCATCTAGAGAAACACATGGTCCAGACCTCCCCTCAAGCCATGGGAGTACGTAACAGTACGGATACATTCAGATGCCTACACTTGAAATAGCTCGAGACTAGTCTGACAATCCGGGTGATACTGGGCCCATGCTACCGGATCCCATGTAGGGAAACACATGGTCTAGACCTCCCCTCAAGCCATGAGAGCCAAATATCCTAAGTTGTGGCATGCCACTCACATATCAGTTTTCACATTCAGTCACATAAGTGAAGCTCTATATTAAGCTTTCACTCACATATCACATTCCACATTTCAGTCACATAAGTGAAGCTCTATATTAAGCTTTCGCTCACTTATCACATTTCACATTTCAATCACATAAGTGAAGCTCTATATTAAGCTTTCACTCACTTATCACATTTCACATTCGACATTTAATATATTCCCATAGGCTTGGCATGTAAATTTCGAATTCATAACACATCACACCGTTATACATGCCTTCACACATCACAATATTGCAGTTCACTATCATAATTGAGGTTCTACGTAGGCTTCTCATTAATCATATATACATTTATAAACACAATAAGCCTACATATCTCACATACACTTATTGATGTGCACAATCCACACATTGACATCATTTCTACACATATAGAACCCCATTGAATTCTTTATTAGTGCCAACCCTTCCATTACTCTTCGATGTATTTCAATTACATCGTTGCATAACTATGTCCATGTATAACTAATCTCATTCAATTTTCACTCGTACACATTTATGGCACTCTAATACACATGGTTTTTCAGACATTCATTTGTCATGCCATCTCACATGAGGAAATAGTATCCTCGAATGTTTGGCATGTATTTCATTCTTCATATACACACATCGTTTCATTGGCAATATTATTCAAGCCATATCACAACAAATTCACATATGTGAGGGCACAGTCACATTTCTATATCTCACACACATAGAAGTTACGTCAACATGTCAATCACATACACATCAAAGTGTGTGAAATCACACATTTCATAAATCACTATAAACTCCAATCAAATCATTTTCTATATCAAGGTCCATGTATTCATGGCCCCAAACACATTCCATCAACACATTTCACATATATTCACAAACACAATCATTAAACACATTTCATTAAAAGTTAACATCTGTTGTGTCCTCAGATGGGTCTAGCTACTTACCTGGTTAGCCTCGCCTCTTAATTTTGCTCTCATATGTTTCTTGATAAGCAGTTATTTAAAGTTCATCTCTTCTTCTTCTCCTTCCTCTCTGGTAACCATTGCCATATTCATGACACACTAATTAGTATCCATTTAGAAGTCATTAAATCCCTTATAGGTTAACAACAATTCAACCAACCAATAACATCATTTATTAAACTCTATAACACACACATATTGGTTGGATTATTATAATAAGGAGTTATTCATTTCCAATCATCACCAAACTTCATGGAACTCAAATAGACATACATATTATAGTCCATGAATTTTATTGAGTCAAAATAAGGTCATATACCCCTTGAAAATCCTTAATTTCATTCACACAGCAAATCTGTTTGCAGACCTCTCCACTGAACAGTGAAATTTGAAGAATTTTATAAAATTCTACAATAATCCAATCTCTACCAAACTTTCCAGTCTAAAACTAGACACATATAAGAGTCATTCCACCAAAAATCAAGATTTTGTAAGGAGTTTAAGGCAGTCAGACAGAATTTATTTCACATACTCAGTTCTGGAACTTAGCATTCACAGTTCTTTAAGTCCAGATTTGAAAAATCATAACAATTCATACACAACTCCAAAAGCCATGAAAATTTACAATCTAACAGAAAACATACCCAAGGGATGTTTTATTAAAAATCACAAAATTTAACAAAGATTTGCCCCCTCAAATCGAGTTCATTCACCCTGCCCTGTTTTAAAACAGGGGAATTCTCAATTTCGAACCAGAACTTCAAAAATTCATTAAAATTCACACACTATGAATTTTTGAGTGTTTCAAAATTATATAAACTCCTTGACATGTCTAGTTTATCATATAAAAATTTCAGAGTCAGAAAACAACCATGGAATTTATAGGAATTTTCTGACTTGGCACTGTTCAGAAAAACAACTCTGCAGGATTCATACTCTTGCTTTACTTCTAGCTTCCTAGCATCATCAAATCTTTAAATTCTTCCATAATTCACTCTAATTCATGTTTTTCTAGCCATTTACAGAATATTTCTGACATGAAATATCACAAAAAAACAATAAACCATCACTCAATTGCATGGTTATGGCTAGAATTAGAGAGAGAGAAGTGAATTCTTACATCTTGGCCTCTTGTTTCCTTCCTCTCTTCTTGATTCCATGGAAAAATTGAGGGAAAAAGAGGGAGAGAGGCTGCTGGACGTTCAAAGAGAAAGGGGGAAGAAAAATGAATTTTCTAGACTTGTCTCATGCTTTAAAGATATACATCACACAAGCATTTCACTTAAACCCCCACACTTTCTTAGCTTTTCACTCACACCCTTCCATCTCTCATCTAATTTCATCCCTCTCCATATATATATATATATATATACACATACCTCATTATATTAATAATACATATTTTTACAATATACATGTAAGTCAAACTTACTTAAAATTTGGGGTGTCACATTTAATTTTTGTCTTATAGCTTTGAGTAAATTATTAAAATATTTTAAACAATTATTAAAATTTATTTTAAGAGAGATAAATAATTAAAATGAACTCTGTAACAAAATAAATGTAATTCTATATCTGAAAATAAATGTAATTTTGTTACATTTTTATATAATTATAATATGAATAATTAATCATTTACTAATCAAATTAGAAAAGTTTATTTTCTCATAATAACAATTATGACATATATAGATGTCTAATTATTAAATTACAACTATTACAAACTTATGGTTTACATTTGTTAAAGATATTTTAAATATTAATTGGTAGTATTTGTAAAAGGAATAAATGATAAAAATATTCACTAAAAGTAAATGCATTTATTACATATTGATTATAATATTAATATTTGATCATTTATTGCTCGCACATGATAATTATGTCATATGTATAGATGTCTAACTATTTTACATTTGTTAATGATAGTTGACTTGTATGTATTTTGTTAACACTTTAATCCTCAATTAATTAAAACTAACTAAATACCATGCAATAATTTTATATATCTAATGTATGCGGTTAATACATGATTAATTAATTGACATTAAATTATTTAATATCAACCTAATATTAAAAAAATTTAATTATGTTGGATAAATTTATTTAGTTACTAAATAAATTTATAATTATCAAAGTCCAAATATGATTAATTTCAAAATCTTCTTAGTTTTTTATTATAATTTTCACATTTGTATACTTTTTATGACAAATAAAAGAGTCTTTAACATTTTTTTAAGATTTTTAGTGAGGAAATTTTCGTCGCAAAAAGATTAATATTTTGTCGCAACATATGATGTTTTGTGATGATTTAATTTCATCGCAAAATGACGATTTTTGCGAAGAAATACGAATTTATATTCGTCGCAAAAAATAAAATTTAGGCGGACTTATTCCCGCTTAAGAATTTTGAAAATTTCAAGTTCTTTAGCGATGAAAAATTTGTCGCTAAAGGTCAAAATTTTCGTCGCAAAATGAAATTTGGGCTGACTTTTTCCTGCTCTTGAAATTTCAAAATTTTGAAATTCTTTCTCGACGAAAATTTTATCGCAAAATATCAAAATTTTGTCGCAAAAAAAATTTTGGCGAACTTTTCCCGCTTTGATTTTTTTTATAATTTTAAAAACTATTTCGCAACAAAATTTTCTTCGCTAAAGGTTAAAATTTCGTCGCAAAATATCCAACTTTTATTATATATACATGGGTTAATTTTTTGGATTGTTTCATTTTCTTCTATCACTTCCAATTCTCTACTCCTTTTCTTTTCCCAACATTTGGTAAATACTTTTACTCTTTCTTTTACTTTTGTGTTGTAATATATTTTCTTTAATAGTTTAATATATTTTTATTTATTTTAATTTTTGATTGATATTATTGTCTTTTGTTTGATAGGTATTTTTGAAGATGGAATGCAACTCAACATTCTCAAATTCTTTGCTTCTTCAACATTGCTTTTGTCATAAACTCATTTTTTATGCTTTAATTATTACTTAATATTTTATTTTTATTTTTTTGTTTTTAATAGGTATTTTTGAAGATGGGTTGTACTTGAAGATTTGAGGATTCATACAAAGTCAAGCAACAAAAGAATTTTTGGAGGATGAAGTTTTGTATTTTTCTTTCTCTTTTTTGTATTTTTTTTAATTTTGCTATGTACAAAGGTTGATATATTGTAAAAATATATTGTGATAAATTTTTTGTAATTTGTTGTTAATTAATGAAATTATTAATATAAAGAATTAAGTTTTGTAATGAGACATGTCATTTATTCTAAAATTTATAACTAATTAAAAAATAAAATCTGTAAATTCTTAAAAAATAATCAATTTTCATGTTAAAAATTTATTGCGACGAATTTTTTGTCGCTAAAGGTAGTATTTAGCGAGAAAAAATTGGTCGCAATAAATTTTTTTAACTAAAATAATTTTATTAAAAAATGAGTTGTTTTCTAATAATTTGCGACAATATTGGAATTTATCGCAAAATATGCTCTTTTGCGACAATTTTTATTTTGTCGCAAAACATTGACGTTATGTGATCTTTTTTGTGACGAAATATTTGTCGCAAAATACCACTTTTTGCGAGAAAAATTTTGTCGCAAAAAGACTTTTTGCGAGGAATTCCAGAATCGTCGCAAAAAAACCTATTGCGACTGGAGCGCGATGAATTTATTTTTGTCGCAAAAACTTATTGCGATGAAATTTTTCGTCGCAAAAAGTCATTCGTCGCAAAAAGTCATTTTTCCCGTAGTGAAAACTATGGGTTCATTCTGTGAATAATATGGTTATGAAAATCTTAAACCACCATCATACTCAAAGAAATATAAGAGAAAATCAAAGAAATTTTATAAAAATCAATTTCATAATCAATATTACAAGAAAAATAAGAAAAAATATAAACCTAAGAAAAATTATTCAAAGAAACAATTAGTATGTTAGAATTGTAGACAACTAGGACATACAGCAAAACAATGTAAAAAGAAAAACAAAGTTAATAAACTTTTAAATGATCAAGGTGAATTAAAAAATAAAATTAATAAATTATTATTTAGTAAACAATCTAGTCAAGAATCTAGTACTAGTAATAGTGAAGAAGATATTCTAGATATTCAAGACATTGATACTACTTCAGAAAGTAAAGGCTTGCTTGATTTACTTTTCCACCGAACTTCTAGAAGCATTGGATAAGGATGCTTGACTTTATCTCTTTATAGATCAAAAGGATCTTGAGAAAATGGCCCACCATATGGATCTTCATCTGGATTTTCTAGAGTAGTGTCGGATGAGCTGTCCGAAATTTGCTGAATAATTGTCACCATCAATTACTTGAGCTGTTTGCTTTTTGACTTCTTCTTCTTGAAACTTTTTGATGATGTTGACTTGTCTTGAATTGGGCTTTAGCTTTGGAAGGAGTATTGGGCTTGATTTATTTGGGCTTGGCTTGTGATTGAATAGGATTTTTCCCAGACTTGAGCCAATTTTGAATACTTTGGGCTGAACATCTTGAAATATCATACTTGTCCCACCACTTAATCCTAAACTCTCTAACTAATTAATGATAAATAACAGTTTGAGTAATAAGGCTCAATAGTATATGCCCATGATAAAATCTAGGGAATTTAGAAGTCTATATGGAAACTAATCTATTGAACATAGGGTTGGTCTGGAGTATCAGCATGTTTTTTATAATAAGGAAAAGACAATTGATTAATTTGTTCTGGATAAATTGTAGGATTGGGTCCTAGAAAATACCACCATTCTAAGAACCAGGATGGATAAAACTTTTGACACCTATTATCAAAATGAATAAACCATGAATGATCAAAAGTTCTAAGGTAAAATATATTGAACCAGGCTTTTTGATAATCTACATAATTGTAACCATTTGGTTCATAAGTAATTGAGAAGGAAACATTGGTCCAAATAGATTGGGTACCAAATTCTCTAGGGGTTTTGACTTGCTTAATTTTACAGGTTGAGTAGGATATTTGATCAGGATTTTTGGGGTCTCTGTGATGGAATAAATCTACACTATCAGTATCAACTAGAATTAACTCATAGAATTGACGATTTTTCTGTGGATTATCGGTAATATATTGGCAATCTGGAAGGAATATTCTTTGAGTAAGGGGTTTTAATTCAGCTAAGGAGACTGACTTGGTATACTGAGTAACTTGGAGATGTTGATGTTGACTCTTAGTTATGTAATTGGACTTTTAAGTGAATGAACCTATCTAGGTAAATGACCCAGTAGCTACTTGAGTATTGGGTTGGGTAGATGACCCAGTTACAGCTTGAGAAAATGATAAAAGAGGATATTCAGCTAGAGCTGAATAAGTGTTTGCAATGGAGATTTTGCCCACACCTGCAACTTGAATAGATTGATTTGTTTTAGCCATGACATAGTCACTGGCCTTCATAATCTTTTTGTCTAACATTTTGACTATTCTTACCAAGTGTTTTAAAATTCTCTTGTTAAGAAATCTGGAATAGAATTATTTTCTCCTTTGATAAATTCAATTTCAAAATCAAATACGGATAAAATTGCTTGCCATCTTGCAAAAATTTGTTTAAAAACTAGATTTTTAACATCTTTTTATAAAACTTCTTTTCTAGATTTGCAATCAATGCGAAGTAAAAATGTTTTATTGAATAAATCATCTTGAAATTTAGTAATGCATAAACAATTGATAAAATTTCTTTTTTAATGGTTGAATAATTCTTTTGTGATCCGAGCCATAATCCTGAATGATACCTAACTAATTCTCCCTTACTTGACTCTGGTAATATTTTCTTAAGAATACCTCCATATCCTATTGCAGATGCATCTGTTTCTACAATCATAAAAGCATCAGGATGTGGAATCCCTAGGTAATGAAGTGTTTTGACCTTTTCTTTTAGAATTTTGATTATCTTAGTATGTTCCTCTGTCCAAGGCAAAGGATTCTTTTTAAGTCCTTGATATAAAGGTTTGCATAATTTTCTAAGATCTGGAAAGAAATCTGAAACATAATTTAAAGATCCTAAGAATCTTTGTAATTGATTTTTATCCTTAATTTCATCGGGAAATTTGTCAGCAAATTCTATTGCTCTTTGAACAGGTTTTATTGTTCCTTGATATGTCATAACCTAAAAATCTTATTTTTGTTTGAAACAATTTCATTTTAGAGGCAGAAATTACTAAAGCATTTTTCTTAACTATATAAAATAATATTTTTAAATGTTTGAAATGTTGTTCTATAGCTTCAGAAAAGACTAATATGTCATCTATATAGACAATAATAAATTTTGTATATGGGTGGAATATATCATTCATTATATGTTGAAATTCAGATGGAGCATTTTTTTAATCCAAATGGCATTACGTTCCATTCATAATGACCAAATAGCACTGTAAAAGCTGTTTTATATTTATCTTGTTCTGCTATTTGAACTTGCCAAAATCCACTATTCATATCAAATTTTGAAAATAATATTGCATCATAAAGTCTTTTAACTAAATCTCTTTTGTTAGGAATGGGATATCTAATCCATTGTAATACTTTGTTTAAAGGTTTATAGTTGATTACTAATCTTGGAACTCCTCTTTCTATTTCGAATTTTTAATGAACATAAAACGCTGCACAACTCTAAGGCGATTTTGACTCTCTTATTAATTTTTTATTTAATAAGTCTTTTATTTCTTCTTGACAATGTTGTAATAATTCCTGATTCATTTGTATTGGTCTAGCTTTTGTTGGAATTTGTTTTTCATTAAATTCTTTAATATATGGTAAAGTAACTATATGTTTCTTTCTATCCCATAATTGATTAGGCAAATCTGAACATACTTCTTTTTTAAATTTATTTTCTAATTCTTCTATGTCAACTTTAATATTAGACTTTTCTAATTGTTCTTCAATATTTCTTTTATATTTAATTTCTTTTTGGAGATAATTAATATGGTTTTGTTTATTAATTATTAAGTTTATTTGTTTAGTTATTGTATTCGGTTGTAAGTGGTGAATTTCTCTAGTATCTATTAATGACAAAAATTTAAAACTTATTTTTGTTTCCATTATTTCTGTATGAATTCCTTTACTATCAACTTTAAATAAATATATTTGTGTTAAGAATGGGGTGCCTAAAATAATGTTTTGACTAAGATTTTTCACTAATATAAATGTTGTTTTAAAACAATACCCTTGATTGCATATTTTGACTTTTGATAATTTAAAATTGATTTCTAAATTCATTCCATTTGCACCTCTTAATCTTTCAGAAGTTTTTTCATAATATTTTGTTGGAATAAGGCCCTATCTAATACAATTTTGGTCAGCTCCTGAATCTACTAAAGCAATTGCTTCTATTTGCAAAAAAATTATCTATATGTAATAATATTCCTATATACTATTTTTGATAATTAATTTTGTCTACTATTTGTATGTAATCTTCTTCTATCCGTGAACTAGAAGCTTGATCATTTTTATTTTGAGATTCAAGTACAGTTAATCTTGTTTGAGTTTGAAGTTGTTCTAATTGTTGTTTTTCAATTTCTTTTCTAATTTCTTTTATTTGTTTATTCAAATTTGTAATTTCTGGTTGTAATTCTCTCGTAATAATTTGTTTAAATAAAGTTTGTGATGGGTACTTATCCCATATTTTGTTTAAACTAAACGTATCTGGAGTTTTAATTTTACTTTCCTGTTCTAAAATTTCTTTTAATCTCATTAAATATTCTCTTTTTTTATTTGGATCCTCAATTTTATCAATATTATCTAATAAAAATTGTTTATCAGTATTTTTAGTGATTACATTAATTTGTTTACAGTTGCATATTTCTTCTGTACAACTTAAAGATTCATTACTTTCTGAAGTAGTATCAGTGTCTTGAATATCTAGAATATCTTCTTCACTATTACTAGTACTAGATTCTTGACTAGACTGTTCACTAAATAATAATTTATTAATTTTATTTTTTAATTCACCTTGATCATTTAAAAGTTCATTAACTTTGTTTTTCTTTTTACATTGTTTTGTTGTATGTCCTGGTTGTCTACAATTCCAACATACTAATTGTTTCTTTGAATAATTTTTCTTCGGTTTATATTTTTTCTTATTTTTCTTGTAATGTTGATTATCAAATTGATGTTTATAAAATTTCGTTGATTTTTTCTTATATTTCTTTGAGTATGATGGTGATTTAAGATTTTCATAGCCATATTGTTCACAGAATGAACCCATAGTTTAACCAAAACTTTCTATTTTTCTTTTCTCTTTTTGTTCTTGACATATTGCTAAACCTTCTTTTTTAATAAAAGCGAATAATTGACCATATGTTATATTATCCCAAGGAATTGAATTTTCTCCTGTTGTCTCTGTTAATTTATTAATTTTTTTCATAAAAGAATTTTGGTAATCCCGCAATAAATCTCTCTTTCCAGAAAGAAGCATTGCAGTCATGTCTCTTGAATATATTTGTTAAAAATATATCCTTATACCATCTAAAATCTCCTAAAGTTGGACATCTAAGATTTGTTAAAATTATTTTTGAACTAACTAATTCTTCTTTAGGATTTCCTGTAAAATGCATTGAAATTGTATATATTAATGCTTCTACAGCATTTTGAGTTTTTTGAATAGTTACGAATCCATCTTCATCTTCTACTTGAGTTTTCTCTACATGATTTAGTATAATTTGTTGATTATTAAATCCTATACAATTATCCCACCAATATTTTAGTGACCCTGTGAAACCTGCTACTAACATCTTAGCAGTCTCATGATCACTTGTTTTATAAGCGTTATATGCAGTAGATGCCATATTCATTTCTTGTAAAGTATTCATTATTTCATATTCTGATTTTCCATCTATATTCGACTCATAAATTGGATCACCTGAATATTTATTAGAAATAAATTGTTTTCTTTCTTCATACATTAAATCTGGTGGAGTAGGTCTCGGATAGTATGTCCTTGTACAGGCTTGTTTCCATTTATTCTTTTTGATAATTTTATTTATTTCATCAATGTCTGAAGATGTTGTAATTGATTGATTATCACTTTGTTGATTTCGATCCATGGTTATTAGAAGTACTTGGTAATATTTTAAGTTTTTTTATTAATTTGATCTACTTTAGGAAGTTTTACTAGTGAATTATTTGGTTGGACTGTTTTAAATAATGGAGGAGATATATCTTGAGAAAATGTTACATGTTGTTTTGATTTAACATTATTTATTTGATCTTCTATTCTTGTAACTTGTTTGGACACAGTGTATAATAATTGATTATTAAAATTATTCTGTTCATAAACTTTTTTAATGTCTCCTAAAGTTGTAGTTTCATTATCTGGTTTATTTGATCTTTTTTTGAATGGGGTTGCTAAAATCTCTGTTTCATTTGTTTTAATCTTAATTTGTTCTAAAGGTGGACGTATTCATTGAATTATTCCATGTTGTATAGTTTCCCATTTTTTAAATTCATTTGTTTGTTTGTTGACCTTTTGACTTTCATAAGGCAACTTGATATTATATTTTGATGCATACGTGTTAAACCATATGAAGAAAGGAATATTAATTTTTAAACTTTTCATTTCATTATACCATTCTTTCCTAATTTCTTCAGTTTTTTGTTTTGTAAATGTACTAAAATACCATTTTCTTTTAAAATTATTTTCTTCTTATAAAATTCATTTTTTAAATATTCTTTATTTATTTCAAAGTCTTCTTGTTCAATAGTGTTAATAGTTTGAAAATCTGATTGTGTAGGTGACATTGGTGATGATTGGTTAACTGGTTCTGCTACAGGTGTTGTATAATTTACTGAATAGTTAGAATTATTATTTATTTCACTTGCTTGTGTACTTCTAATATTAAAGCTACTCGATTTTGGTAATGAAAATGAACTCTTAGCAGATTTTATATCAGAATAACTTGATGAAGTTTCTCCTATTCTTAAGGAATTAAATCTTAATAATATTTTGCCTTCTGGATTTTGTGTAATTTGTGCTATTTCTTTTTGAGCTATATTTCTAGGTGGTAATGGGTAGGGATGGCAAAACAACCCAGCCGGGGCCGGGGACCCGAAAAACCCGGTCATCCGAGGCCAGGGAATTACCCAGAAAACCGGGGTAATTGGTCGGGGCCGGGGTAAGAATTTTCTGCCCGGCCGGGGCCGGGGCCGGGGTGAAGGTGCCAGGGCCGGGGACCCGGGATTGAACCTGGGGTATACAATTAAAATTAAAATCTATATCAATTTAATCCACTAATTTTCAATTCTTATATATAGCCCCTTAAGCCCATAAGCCATTTGACTAAAATAACTTTAAAAAGTCCAACAACTTCAACCCAAGCCCAAGCCCAGCCCCAGCCCATCTTTTAAAAAAGAAAAATTAAATAAGTTTTATAAGGGAATGCAACAAATCGGATTTGAACCCATTCCCTCAACAAACAACACTAAGGCAGGCGACCGCTGGGATACAGCCGCCTTTGCAATTAAGAAAGCAATATATCTTTATTATTCTTAAATAAATTAAATGAGTCCTCAAGATTTATATTATAAGGATTTGAACCCGAGTCCCTACCATAAGCCATCAAGCAGTGGACCGCTGGGCTACAACTCGCTTTCCAGCAAAAAGTGCGTGCAATACATATATAACCAAAACTGAAAAGAATCAAAATTTCAAAAAAAATTATACAACCTGGGTTTTAATATTGAGTTATTGGCAAACCCGGCTCCGCCCCAGGGTACCCCGGCTCCGGCCTTGGAAAAAAATTTCGTGGAATTTCCCGGGACCGGGGCTTGCAATTGAAGGCCGAGGCCGGGGTCGGGGACCGTCGACCCCGGCCCCGGCCCCGGGTTTTGCCATTCCTAGTAATGGGTTATCTATTATCCATACTTCTGGTATAGTAATTTCATGGGATAATTCTAATTTGCCCCTGAGGTTAGGCTTAAAAAAAATTGAGGACCTCAGTTTTCTGAAATCTAAGATTGCCCCCGAGGTTACTGTAGCACCATTAGATTTAACGAAAAATGTATTAAACCGTTAGATTTAACGGAAAATGTATTAAATAATAACTTAATGCTAATATTAGATTTAATAAAAAATATATTAAATAATAATTTAACGCTAATAAGCAGTAAAATAGACTATAATACACTTTTCTAAATGGTTTGTAAAGCGTTAAGTTACTATTTAATATATTTTCCGTTAAATTTAACGGTGCTACAGTAACCTCAGGGGGCAAATTTAGGTTTCAGAAAGCTGAGGTCCTCAATTTTCTTTTCACCTGACCTCAGGGGGCAAATTGAAATTATCCCTAATTTCATTCCATTTGAGTAATTTTGGAGTATAAGTTGATGTTGGAGTATTTTCTTTTGTTTTTACTATTAATGTTGTAGTTTCTCCTCTAGTGTGTATATATATATATATATATATATATATATATAACAAACTTTACTTATTTATTAAACAACTATATATTTATTTGACAATGAATTGTCAGATTAGTCCAAGGAGAAATTATCCACTATTATTATTTAATTCTTCATTGTTGAAAATAAATGAATAAATATACATATGTATACATGTATATAGATAAAAGTTTTATTAATTACCCAAAACAAATTAATTTATTTATTAATTTTGGAAATCTTAAATTTATAAGCCCAAAATTTATCAACATTAAAGATGTTACATGTGACGTAGTGTATGCCATTGTATTTACTAAATATATCTTCAATAAATAATGTCATTCCAGCAATTTATATACAATAAGGAAGAGATAAAAAGCAACAATTTAATTTGTTTATTACAAGCACAAAGCAAATGAGAACTCACAACAATCATTAGGTGATGCGAAATTAATGAATTTGAAGCGCCAAATAAAAGCATATATCATGGAGCTGAAAATGGCATGAAGCCAGCACATCGGATTCAATCCGTACCTAAGAAGATATGAAATGTTAATTAATTTAGAAGCTATATCACTTGTTGTATAGAAGAAACTGCTTGAATGACTGTGAGTGTGACAAGAAAAACGGTTGCAATGAGAGAATTGTGGCCCATGGAGTATTAAATGAATCTTCTCTCAAGGTTACCTTCGACTTGTGCCGAGGTTTCTACAGTACCTGTTTAGATCATCAATAAAGAGAAGTAAAGTGAAAATTTTCAAATCGGTATAAGTGTGTTTGGCAAGGTTATGAATAAGAGCCGTTTCCACTTCATTATTCCCGTCAATAATTTCTTTTTCAATAAGCAATTCCACATCCTTTGTAGTTTTAAGAAGGTGACTTCCGAGTTTCACATAGTTATTTAAGATCCTTTGATCATTATTTTGAAATTGCTCAAAGGCCAAAAGATTTGTCAAGATATATTCCATCGATCTATTTATTTTGATTCGTGGAATTTCCAATTAATACTCCATTACTGAGCCTTAGCATAAACAAGCTTTCGGTTGACGCCAACTTAAATTTAACTCCAGCTTGACATAGCTTGGTTACACTTGGTATACTTAGAGGTTTAAGCCTCCTTCCTTTTGGAATATTGTGAGGGTGAATATAAATTAATAGGCAGTCAAGAAGATGTTTCAACCCCGAATACTTTTTTTTGTCCAGAATCTCCTCACTCCCTAGAAAACCCACAACTTTTTAGAAAACTGATTAGCAATTTTAACCAAGGAGAGTCTCTCCTCCTTGTTAGAATATTTGAACATTGGCTAGCATAAACAAATCTTCATGAATGAAGAACGGAAGCTGATTTTCAAGCATATATATGTCATCCCCTACATCGCGTGCCTTACGTTGACTACCAAACACATGATCATAACTAAAATAATCATTGAAAAAATTATTCAAAAATACCTCGATTACGAAGGCGGTACCCACTAAAATCATCTTCACAAAGTCATCATTGTTTTTTTTAATGGCTTGATCTGAATAACAATTACACACGATGACCTCCTTTTCCTTTATAATTTTTATGAAATCTTCCAAGCGTACCTTTGTGCGTTGAAGAAAATCATTTAGCTATCTTTTCTTGTACTCTTCCATTTCTTTGAACTCTTCCCTGCCATGAGGAATCGAACCTATTGACATATCCAAAAATAGGATCATCTCCCAAATATAAGAGTGTCAAAGTAATAAACCCAGTGAGACCAGGCTCGATCCATGAGAAAGGGGATTTAGCAGTACAAACTATAAAGTAAGCAAATACGATATGAATGATTTAAATGAATAACAAGATAATATCAACAAATAAAAGTTAAGATGGTAGGCGGTACTACCGACTATTGAAATGTAAAACAAAACTAAAAGGTGGTAAGACCATCCATAGAAATAGGTGGTAAAACCTACCATAGTAAATAAAAGAACAAGTTCATAATAAACGAGATTAAATGAAATACACAAGTAAAAGAAACTAACACAATAACAATGAAAGTTAA
>SNVD02013186.1:0-76086 GCA_013180625.2 Boswellia sacra
TGGTACATTAGAGGAGATATTTCAAATCACCTCTTTGGCACAGCTAAACATCCATCGGAAACCCATTGGTTTGTTAAATGTCAATAATTTTTTTGATGGTTTGTTGTCCTTTCTTGATCAAGCTGTAGAAAAAAAACTTCATCTCACCGTCAGCGAGGCAAATCTTGGTTATAACTTCAACTGCAGGGGAGTTAATTGACAAATTACAAGCATTCGTCTATTCGCCTGATCCAGCAATAGCTCGGATATATTGGTTTGGAGAAGGCAATAAGAGGCGTAAACTGGATTTAACACTCCATCTGTAATCCATATCTGCTGGTTTGCTTCATTTTCGTTTGCTTTCTCTTTATTGTGTTTATTTGAGTTGAGTTTTTTTTTCAGGTTGTTTCTCTCACCCCAGGTAATATTTTTCTAATCTTGGCTTTTAGAGTGGTGGCTTAAAAAGTTCAAGTTCTCTTGAAACGCATTCTGGATTTCTTTAATCCATAATGGCTGAATAAAGAGGCTAACTTCTAAACTTTTTAGACCCATTCTAACTGACTTGTTTGTGTTTGCTGATTTGTTGGACTTTATTATTTTCTGAGTAAGTTTAGTTTTATGTAATTTCGAGTTGTTGTGTGTTTTTGTCTTTATCAGTTTTCGATTCGAAAAAAAAAAACATTGTGGAAAAACCTGAGAATGGCAGAATATGGGGTTTTCTTGACTCTTGAAACGCATTCTCTCTCAATAAATCTGTAGTTTGTTTATTTCATGTTGTTTGAAGTGTCTTCTTTCTTGTTTTGTTCTTTCATAATAAAGGTATATAGGCTGGAAACCTTAAGTCTGCGGGCTACTGGTCCTAAGGATTGTTGAAATATACAATCTTGACTCAGGTGAAACAACGCCACGTACCTCTTTTCTTGCATTTTGTGGGTCGATGATAAGATAATGATTGAATTAAGAATAACTCTTGGAAAATGATAAATGATGCATGGATCTGTGTGCTTAAAATGTCTATTGGTTTTCGCTTTGCTTTTGATTCCTTGCGCAACATTGAGCACTGAGCTATTATCACTGAGTTATTTGTTCACTTATAGAAAGTTTATGTAATTTAAATGTTTCTTCAGATTTCAATGAATTCTAGAACTTGTTTGATGGTCACTCTAGGCGAAATCCTAGACTGTGCAACATTGGGGAAATGATTTAGGCCATCTTTGGACCGTTTGAGCCTTAATAGCCAACCTTGACAGAAATTGATCCCTATTTACCCCTTTGAGCCTCTGTAATCCTTTTTCTTTGTTAACTCACTAAAAGATTTCCTAACCTAAAATGATTTTGTTCCAAACAGATAATCCCTAACCTATGAGCATGTAGATCATTCACAATTAAATTCTGAGCTATGTTCTGGTTTTGGAAGGTTAGAGGAGGTCGGGATGTGTCATGCGCAATGCAAGTGAGTCCTATTATGTTTGTAAAAAGAAAAAAAAAAGAAAAGAAAAAAAAAATCTGTACTTATCTTCCACGTACTTAAACATTGAGGACAATGTATTGTTTAAGTGTGGGGGAGTGGAATTGCAGTTAAAAAAAAGAAAAAAAAAGAAAAAAAAAAGAAGTTCTATACCCTTGGGTGTTCTTAAAAAGAATGAAACATGGGTGTAGTTTCTTTTGTTTTCTAAAAAAAAAAAAAAGAAGAAAAAAAAGAAAAAAAAGAAGATTGAGTGTTCTAAATAAGTTTGGGGGAGTAACCTGGTGAATTGAAATGAAGTTGTGTTATAGGGTTGAGCTCTACATAGTCTTGAATGATTTATGTGTTTGTGGGTGATTTGAGCCAATTTATTATCCTTTATCATACCTTCACCCAAGCCAAACGTTACAAGCTTAATAAAGTCCTACTTGATCCTTAGTGTTGTGCATGTCTACATTAGTGGAGAGTGACTTGAAAAGCAGGCCTAGGGAGTTCATTTATACACACATCTTCACTATTAAATATGATTCATTTTTAAGCATAAACTCATCCGGGTTACAAGTGATTAGGTGAGAATGGCTCTACACACACACCTTTGAGGAATTGAAGTGAAGCGAAACTAATTTTTGAGATAAAATTCTTGATCAAGTGCATTATTTTGAAGTATTACTTGGTTTATAATTAAGTACAATCTTTGAGGCCTATTTGCAAGTTGAAGCATTGGTGTGTTTTAATTTTTCTTTGATTCTGTTTCGGTTTAGTTTTGTTTCGTATCCTTTTAGTTGCTCGAGGACTAGCAAAGTCTAAGTGTGGGGGAATTTGATAGGTGTCTATTTATGTATTACTTTTATATCAATTCGTCCATGTTTCTTTGCTAGATTCCTTGGTATTTTTATGTTTTTGTGTGGTTTTGATGTTTGTAGGAGTTTTGGAGCAACTTGCACAAAAATGGAGTAAAACCCTTCATTTTCACCTCTGCTAGTCAACCATCTTCTCGATTTAATTGTATTGATATACAATGAACCCGATGACATATTATATACCGTTGGAATGCTCTCGAAGTCTATTTTCTGGAGAAATTTACGGTTTATAAATCCATTCAGTGTACCAAAAGTTGTACTCAAAACAGTGTGAGATGTATAGAAATATAATTCCACAAGCACTGTAGCATGTATAATACGGGGCACTGTAGCAAGTCACTGTAGCAGAGTATTTAAACACATTTTAGTTTTTATTTTCATAACTTGGAGGGGGGAGAACGTGGTGGAGGCTGAAGCTCTGGAATTCTTTCATCTCTTGGAGTTCTTGAAGGAGAAAGGAAGCTTGGAAAGAGGAAGAACTACAATCGAAAGAGAATTACATCAAATTTGCTAAGTTTTTCCCTTCCCTTTCATTTTCTGGAATGTCTCCATGTTGTATTGTATTTACCACGTTCTTAAACATGTGTAACTGAATCTGAATTGGTTGAGGGTGATTTCAAAGCCCCTGATATGGTTTGTGTAAGTTGATTGTGTAAGGAATTGTTATCCAATTCTCTAATTGAAGTTGCTTGTATTCTCCCATATTTACTGCTTATGATTGCTTGCTGATTGTATTTGAGTGGCCAACTGAATATAATCTGGTTGTGATTTATTGCTAGACTAGAAATCTTGATCCGTAATTGTCTTGAATTTCTAATCATTAGTATCAAAATTGTGATCAGAGATTACAATTGGAGAATATAACCTAAGTTAAATAATCCGAGCTTGTGTGTTTATTGCTTAGATCAACCTATCTTTCTTATCATAATGCATCCATTGAATTAAACTCAGAGAGCTTGTTCTAGGTTGTTTAATGGATAGAGATTAAATAAAGAGCTTGTTTTATTTAACAACAAAGTAAGGAAAGATTGGTGTAATAGAGCTTGTTATTATCTACGGTTGATAACTTCAATGCTGTAATTAGATGACAATTCTACAATTAATTCGCAAATCCATATCTTGTGGTAGAGAAGGATCCCTTAACCAGCTTTCTCTCATTGATTTTTCATTCAAATTAACTTTCTGTTTTGTTATTCTTCGTTTGCATTATTATTTCACTTAGTTAATCAATCAACAAAACCCCCTATTTACTCTGTTTTTGCTTTCGAATAACAAATTTAATTAGAATCAATCCTCGTGGGAACGATATCTTACTCATCACTTTATTACTTGTGCGACTAGTATACTTGCTAGTTTTGAACGCATCACTAAGTTTGGTAATGGTCCTTCGAATCCCATTGACAGATCTAGAATTTTACCAAAGGGAGTGCTTTCAATATTTTTTTAATATTTAAAATGTATTTCATAAGTCTCAGTTGTAAAAAAAAAAAAAGAATACACCACAACAAAGGGATATAATGAACCTTGACAGTCAAAATTAATCATAATACAGTCAAGTAAAATACAAAATATAAATTGTTTGGTACAAAACAGTTGCTGTTGAATAAGCAGCTACAAATTGCAATACAAACGAGAACAAGTTGCACCATCCCTCACTTAATTTGACTATGAACAGATTACTTGTGATCCCCGTTAACAGGCCCCACTCCTCCTCTTCTAAATCCCTATTTGAGAAAATAATAATATATACTAAGAGATCAATGGCAATTGATGAAATTATTTTGTTTGCATTTAATAGTGTTAAAGTCTTCCGATATGATTGTGATTAAATTTCTCCACCTGTGTGAGTGTGACATGATTACAATCTCATGTGAACTTTTGCGTCATGTTAACAATAATATATAAGACATAAAATTAATAAATCATACAAGTTGACTAAAAGGCTAAATGGTAAGTGAGGAGTCAATTGAAGGTATTCAATGAAAGTTGAAGCTATCAATTAAAAAGAAAGTTGGCGTGTACATATATGCTTAGTCAGTTCCAGTAGGGCCTATAATCAAATGCTTTATAAACCCTCTTGAGTTCTTTTCTTAATATATATATATATATATATATATATATATATGGGATACAAAAAGAATAAATTTTTGACTCAAAGTCTATAGTTATTGATACGAATGATATGATATGATATGATTTCGAATAATACAATATGATACGATACAATATGATTATGATTGATTGATTAAACCTAACTCTGGTATTGTACATATTGATACAATTGATACGAAAGATTATTGATATTGATTGCCGGGTCACTAGGTGACACTACATGACTAGAGTAAAATTTTATGGATTTTATGAATGTTATTTAATTATTCTTTTTTATTTATTGAATTTTCAAAGAAAAGAAGATGATTTCTTAATGAAATTTTATGAAATGTTATTTATGTTTTAATTGATTTATAAGATCCTTTTTGTAAAAGAAAATTTTTTCTTTCCTTAATAAATTTTATTCACATATTATGTCTAACTTTATTTACCGAATTGACGGCTCACTTTTTGTACTAACGTTTTTGTAGAGTGGTTTTATGATAGGGTTAGAAAGATTGGATATAAAGTTAATGAAGTTTGTATAGACTTGAATGATATAAAGGAATGATATATGGTCCTCCTCACAACATCCCCCTTTCATTCATTTTTTATTGCACATGGGATTGCTTGGATAACTCATTCCTGGCTCATGATTTAACAAGTTATCAACGCCCATTTGTTTTGAATCAAAATATACTATTACTCAAAGTTTTAGTTGTAAATATAATTTAGAAAAATTCTTAATAAATTAATGAACAATTTTTCAATTTTTACAAAACAAACCTGGAAAGTTTTTTTTAAGTATTTTCTAATAATAAATCTCAAATCTTCACTAAAGAAAATAGTTAGCTATGTACATCTCATAAAGCTATTATGAAATATTTTGAATACCAAAGGATTACCTATAGTTTTGAAAATCTGAAAAGACCTTTAATATTGTTAATCAACTTTCACTAAAAATAAATGAAAAGAAAATCATAACATGGGTGTCTTTGATGTTTTTCAAAAATTGTTTTATGTGCTACACATTTTTAAATACATTTTGTTGATAGTCGATTTTGACTCAAGCCCCATGGGCTTGCCCCAGGCAGGCCCCATGGGCTCAATCTGAATCTGTATAATCTGTACTAAGCCCATGGCTATGGCATCCAATACAATCATTATAAGCCCAGAAAACAAAGTCTAGCCCTAACACAATCAGTATTGGGCTTAATCAAGGCCCATGGGTTTGGCTCAAGCTGGCTCCATGGCCCTAAATCTGTATCTGAACTGTGAATCTGAATCTGAATCTAAATCTAAAACTAAAATTGTATCCAATCTGTGTACTCAGATCAAGTGGGCCCAAGCCATTCTTGGGCCTTTTGATAGGGTATGAATAGGATGGCACAAATAGGAAACATGAAGCCCACTTAGCCCAATGTGTTAAAGCCAAGGCCCACTTGGAGGGTATTTTGATAAATTTACACTTGAGGATAAGGGTGAAGGTAAGATGGTAACAGACTTTTAGATTTATCCTAGAATTATTCTTACATTTTATTATTTTATCCTAGACAAATATCTTTAACTTTATCTTAGCATTTATCTCATAGTTTTATTAAATATAATTATAAACATTATCTCTTATCTTAGCCCTTACCCTAGTTGACATCAATTATAATTATTATACCTTAGCTATATAAAGCCTTCATGTATTTTCATAAAATAATCAAGAAAGACACGGCAAAGACCTCAAACACATTCCTATTATTTTATCAATCATTCCCATCTTCTTATACACCTAATCACACTTCCCAAATACATTCCTTGATTATTAGGATCGAGCATAACCTTACTCATATCTTTTATGGCCAAAACACTATGCAAAAACACTTTTCAAGCATGATTTTCATAAAATACAATCCAAATCTAGTCATTCCCATTCAAAGACTGCATAAACTCATCATACAATTTGTTGTCATTGGTCGTAGTCTCTCTATATTTTTGTCCTTCGTATGATCAATTGCGTCACACTTATTTTATCTATACAATCAGTCAATGGATTACTTCTAGATCGTTGTCCTCGAGTTTTAGATTAAACAAGCAATCATAGCCATTTCTGTACTTCTCTATAAAAATATCCAGACAATTATGTATAGACCATTATTTTAGTAAATCAACTCCATAAGCATTGTCCAGTCTGTTCAGTATTGATATCTCTTATATTTGTTGTTTGGTCCCACTGCCACATCTCATCTAGAAGCTTCAATCTGTTTTCTTGTACAAGTCACCATCATATATCTACAACACAACTCTTCTTAGCCTATTAGAGGTTTTGAGTGACGCAGGCCAACTCTTTGTAACTCAGATAGAAGTCTTGCAACAACCAAGGGTATTTCAGATATTTCATACAAAAGGGTACTTTTGTAATTTATCTTTCTTTATAAAGGTTTAAATTGCCTTTTCTATATTGCTATAAAGTCGAGACACAACAACAGGTGACTCCACTGGGGAGTTGGCTAGGGATATCATATGGTAAAGCAAAGAAAATTAAGGAAACAATGGTTCTAAAAAGACTCTAGAAAGCAAAAAAAGAATGAGAAAATCAACAAAACAAGAGAGAAATTCTGGATTAATCAAAAAGTTGGAAGAAATGATTGAAGGTTTGAAATCCACTATTCAAAACATACAAGATACCTAGGAGGTCATCATCGAATCACTCAAACAGATCTGAGAAGACGTGTAACCAAAAGAAAATGGTGATAGAGCAAAGGAAAACGAGTTGGGTGCATCAACAAGCAAGAAGTCAACAGATTCAAACATGCCAATCTCACAAGCAGACATCCTATCATTATTCCAAAAAAAGCTGAGCAAGAATGATTCAAATTCAAAATATGTCCCTTAACCACCTTATTCAAAAGAAATCATGTTTAAACCATACCCTCCTAGGCATAAGGTGCCACATTTTCCTTTATTTGATGGAAGAAAAGGAAACCCCAAAGAACATATTACATGCTATCTGGATATGTTAGGATCTTTTGCTGGTGATACAAACTTAAGGGTTAGAGAGTCCTCCGAGTCACTTACGGATAGAGCATATACCTGGTATACTTCTCTTACTCCTAGATTAATTCACTCTTGGGATGAACTGGCTGGAAAATTCTATAAGAAATATTTTTAGGATGAAGAAAAAGGTAACCATGGTGTAACTCAACAACAGTAAACAAGAGGCCACAGAACCTTTAGTTGACTTTTTCAAAAGGTTTAGAGATTTGGCGTTAGAGTGTTATACAAAACATGACGAGGCTGAATTGGTAGAAACTAGCATCAACAATGTCATCCTAGAGCACAAAAATTTTCTAGAAAATGCCAATATCACACAATTCACAAAACTTTTAGATCAGCTAAAAAGACAACTACGTTAGTTAAACTTGTCCATAAGATTACCAGACAAAAAAGAAAGGAATTCAATTCAGGTAGTCATACTTTATTTGTAAGAAAGAAGCCGAGGTTCAATACTAAGGAAAAACGAAGAGCATTCATAACATATCCTGTAGTTACTTGTTTAACAGAAGAGCTAGATAGCCTTCTAGATCTATGCATTGAAGACGGTGTAATCAAATTACCCTTTATCCCATGATTACCAATAGAAGAAGAAAACAACAGAAAGAGTATTGTAAATTTCATCAGAGGGTGGGACATGCCACTGCTGCTTGTTAGGTAATACGAAAAATAGTTCATGAGAAGATTGTTAACGGCACACTTGAACTTTCAGAACATAGATAGATCATTGAATAAGATCCCTTTCTAGTTCATAAGCTATAAAGGGTTGCTATAGCTCATATAGTGCCAAATGAAAAGAAAAGCGTACTTTCTGCAGTTGTTCTACAAATAAGTGACATAGTGAAAAAAATTTCACAGCAACATCTGGATCCTATAATTCCGTTGCTTCAACATAACCCAAAATTCAAGTTTCTATTCGACCAAATGGGTTACAGTCCTCAAGCTAGAATTACTGCAGTAGAAGCCTTGATGAGATTTTCAGCAAAAATATGGTCCATAATGCCATGCATCAGAATCCAGAACCAACAGAGCATTTCTAGAGAGCATGAATGTAATCACATTTATAGATGAAGATATGGAAGTCCCACATACAGACCATGGGAGGCCTTTTTATTTGGAAGCTCAAATAAATAACATGATAATTAAACGTGCTTTAATAGATACATGCTCTTCATCAATATTATCCCTTTGTTGGTTCTAGAAGCACATGGATAGATCAAGGGAAGATAGTAGGATATGTAATTAAAATAGCAGGGTTTGGAAACAATATAGAAAAAAACCATTGGTTCTATCTAGATAGACCTTTCTGTAGGACCAATACGAGCCAACACTAGATTCCATGTGCTAGATGTAGTTGTTAGTTACCAAATTCTGTTGGGCAAACCTTGGTTGAATAGGCATAAATTAGTGGTATCTACCTATCATCAATGTGTAAAAGGGACAATAGGTCTCAAACCCATCTGGGTTCTAGCACATTAGACCCCTTTTGACAAAATAGAAAGCCATGTAGCAGATGTGGAGTTTTATGATGAGTATGCCATTATAGAAACTACATCTGCTTTCAAATTTTAGCCAGTAACACTACCAAAATGGGAAGAAAAGATTATTTATGCAAGTATTACAATATAAACGAAGGAAAGAAGAAAAAGGGAAAGGTCTTGTTCATTGCACCATAACCAAACTACTAGGAGGAAAATTGGTATACCAATTATGACGATGTGTGGGGCCTAATCACAGCATGTGGGAAGGCCCTGGAGAAGCAAATTTATGTGCTACTATAGAAACATAGAAGGAAGTACAAACAAAGAATGGCACAAAACAAAACAAAAGATACAAACTGCACCAAAATTTATGCAAGATGGTACAAATGCTATAATAGAAATGCTGGAAGAAATTAATCTTAGTTCAGAATGACTAAGCAACAAAAAGTCTCAATTGGAATTGATACAAAAAGAAAGCAATTGATTGAAATCCTTAAACAATATAAAGATGTCTTCGCTTGGGGATATGAAGATATGCCTGGATTAAATCCAGATATGGTATGTCTCTCTTTAAGAATCCAATTGGGGTTCAATCCAGTCAAGTAACCCCGAAGAAATTTCCATCCAAAAGTAGAAGCCCAAATCAAACTAGAAGTAGAGAAATTAATAGCGGCTGATTTGATTAAACGGATTGCTTATCCAACCTAGCTACCAAACATAGTGCCTGTCAAAAAGAAGAATGGTCGAATACAAATATATGTTGACTTTCGTGATCTAAACAAGGCATGCCCTAAGGATGAATTCCCCTTACCAAATATGGATGTTCTTATTGATTTAACTGCAGGACATGGAATGCTCTCATTTATAGATGGCTTCAGCGAATACAACTAGATCAAAATGTCTCCAAAAGATGCTCACAAAACTGTTGTTCAGACACCTTTTGGTAAATTTTATTATACTACGATGCCTTTCGAATTAAAAAACATAGGGGCCACTTATCAACAAGCAATAACAACCATTTTCCATGATATGATGGAAAAGGAGGTCGAAAACTATGTCAATGATCTAGTTGTGAAATAAAAGCTAAGCATGATCATTCAGAAATATTGAAAAAGGTATTTGAGAGATGTCGCCTATACAATTTAAAAATGAACCCGAAGAAATGCACTTTTAAAGTCTCATCAGGCAAACTTTTAGGGTTTATTATTCACCAGACAGGAATAGATGTTGATCCGACAAAAATCTAGAACATTACTTCTATTACGACTCCATCAACCGAGAAAGAGTTGAAAAGTCTACTTGGTAAACTTTCTTACATACGAAGATTTGTTCCTGGATTGGTAGCCCTTGTCACTAGTTTCACTCCTCCACTCAAGAAAATTTCAAAATTTTTGTGGAATGAAGAACATAGTCTTGTATAACAGAAAATACAGGAGCTTATCTTGTAGCTGCCCACAATGAAAGCACCTATAAAAGGAAGGCTTCTGAAGACCTACCTATCAAAAACATCAATAGTAATTAGAGCTTTACCTACTCAAGATAATGAAGAAAAGGTCAAGAATCCAGTTTGCTACACCAACAAACAAATGACAGAAGGTGAGAGAAAGTATTTAGATGCTAAGCATATGTGTCTAGTATTAATTTATGCTACTCAAAAATTATGTCGCTATTTCCTCGCACACAAACTAGAGCTCATGGTGAAAAAAGACCCTATCAAGTTCTTACTTGCAAAATCTGTTTTATCTAGAATATTAGCAAGATGGCTATTATAGTTAATGGAATATGATATTATCTGTATCATACCAAAAGCTATTAAAAGCTAAGTTGTGATAGACTTGGTCATTGCCTTCTAAAATAAAAACGAAATCACTTTATCTGAAAAATACTTGAGGATTGCTAGAAGAAAATGCAAAGGCAGAAGAAATAAATGAGTTCTAGATTTGTCATTTTGATGGTGCTGCAATGGCTATAGAAGCAGCAACAACAATTATTTTAACAGATCTAGAAAAGAATTCAACAACATTGGTGATAAAATTAGCACTTGTAGCAATAAACAACATGGCAGACTATGAAGGAGCAATTACTGGACTTCTAATGGCTTTTATGATAGGACCATAATTTATTAAGCTCACAGGGGACTCTAATCTGGTGATCAATCAGCTACAGGTGAGCTTTCAGTAAAAGAACCAGCCTTAGCACCATATACAGCCATACCACAAAAGCTTATCAAGAGATTCGGAGTAGCAGATGCTATTGCCACTATCGGATTAAAGCTTTATCCAAAACAAGGAAGCATAGCCATAAACATCATACATATGGCTTCTTCTGTACATGAAACTGACTATAGTTTTGGATTTCAACTCTTAACAAAAGACTGGAGATTTCCTATCTATCAACTTTGAAAGAAGAAAAAATACTAGGTAATTTAAAATGATTGAAGGACTATATGATAATACTAAGGGGTTTGTAAAAGCAACTCCCAGAAGGAATCATGACTAGATATTTGGGTCCAAAAGAAGCTATCTAGAAACTTCAACAAGTTCATCAAGAGAATTATGGAACAAAGGGGAAAGTTAGTTTATATAGAAAGCTATAGATAACAGGTTACTTTTGGCTAGAAATGGAAAAACAAGCTAATGAAGTATAGGTTACTTACCGAAAGTGCTATGTAAAGTGCCCAAGAGAATAGGTATGAACAATTCCATATGAAGAGGATTGGCAGGATCCAATTTTGAAATTCTTGATCCAGAAAGAGCTGCCAGTCAAGAAAAAGTGGCACATCAAATTTGAAGGGCTACGAAAAGATATTTCATCCATGGAAACATCTTATTCAGAAAAAGACTTAATAAGGAACCACTGAGATGTTTAAGTTCACATAAAGCTGAAAAACTCCTATAAGAAATCTATGCCAGAGATTGTAAGGAGCATCAAGAAGGAATGAAGTTATACAGATAACTTCGAGACAAAGGCTATTTCTGGAAAAGAATAAAACAGCAAGTGAAACAATTTGTGAAGAAGTGTTGCACATGCTAGCTACACGATAATGTACTCCATCAATGTCCTACAACCCTACAAAACATAAGAGCCCCTTGGCCGTTCCATACTTGGAGGTTTGATTTAATTGGGCCAATTCACCCACCATCTCATGGGTATATTTGGATCCTTACCACTACAGAATACTTTACCAAACGGGTTGAAGCCAAAGCCTTGAAGAAAGTTTTAGGGGCTATAGTAGCGAATTTCATCAGAGAAAATGTCATTTGCGGATATGGAATCCCATGCAGAATCATCTCTAGTAATGGCACTCCATTTGTCAATAAACAGGTTCACGCTGCTTTGGAAGAATGTAGAACCAAACATGTTCGGTCAACTCCATACTATCCCAAAAGAAATGGACAAGCTGAAGCAACAAATAAAACAAAGCTTAAAATACTTTGTAAGATAATCCATGAGCATACAAAAGGATGGGATGTCCACTTGCCAGATGCTTTATGGGCATACAAAACAGCACAAAGAACACCAATTGGGTTTTCACCTTATCAGCTTTCTATGGAATAGAAGCAATCTCACCAGTAGAAATAAAGGTTCCTACAACAAGAACTCTATTCTTTGATGACACAGAAACTAAAGAATAGATAAGGAGGAAGGAATTGGAAATACTTGAAGAAAAAAGGAAGATTGCTCAAGACAAAGTGCAGTTATACCAAAAAAGGGTAGCTTTGGCTTATGCAAAGTCAGTAAAAAATTGAAAGGTCAGTGAAGGAAAGTTAATGCTTAAAGAAGATGATCATATTAGAATAAACATGCCTCCTCCTTCAAAGTTTTCTCCATCATTGGTTACCCTTTCATTATCAGGAAAGCCTATGATAGCGGGTACTTTCTTTTGACAGATACAAAAGGAAAAGACCTAGTAAATCCTATCAATAGCAAGTGGTCAAAATTGTATTTCTGTTGAGCAGTTTTACAGAAAATTAATAAGTGACGTTCATACTTTTTTATTGTAATTATTGTAAACAATGAAAGAGGCAATAAAGTCAAATATTTTATAATATATGATTCAACATAGTTCTCCAAACAAAATTCAAAATAGTCTATAGGTGCAAAATAGTATCTTAGCATCAGAAAACAAAAACATGTCCAATAGAAACATGAAAATTAAGCAATAGAAGCATTTAAGATAGTCCATCGTCAGCACGACAACCTTTCCAAGCATTAGCAACTGTTACCAAGATATCTAGAGTAGACAAAGCAGCCAAAGAAGTCTTCTCTTGCTCTAGATAAGAGATTTTTGTCTGCAGAGTCTCCATTTGCTTCTATAAATACACATATTAAGTTTGAAGAACAACAAGGTCATTTTAAGTATAACTTAATTAAGAGGTTACTTGAAGAAGCTTGTTATTCTTGTGATGTAATTCATAGAAGGCCCTAGCCAACTCATTAATGCAACTTACAAGGAAAATAACATCCAATTATGTCTGCAACAAATCCTTACAAGCAGCTCTCTAAGAAAGTCACAAAAACTCAAATTATCATATGGAATGTTGGCCATACCTTTCAAAACACAATCTAGGAGGTCATTCATATTTCTTTCTATCTTTTTGGAATAATACAACCATCTAGAATACTTGCATATTTGTTCTCGAAACTATTCAAAAAAGGGATCAAGTCTACATGAATATCCAGCCTTTGAAAAGGAGCCTTAACACCAAAAGGCTGATACAAAATATCAACAGGAACATAAACAGGATCTTTGTCCTCATAAGAAGCCCAATACTCCTCAAATGTTTGCTTAACAATATTAGTAGCTACAGACAGAGTTTGTAAAGGAGTAGTAGAAGTAGAAGGAACACCTAGAAAAACAAGAAAGAAGGAATCAGAAATCTGCTAAAAAAAGAACATAAAAGACAATGCAGAATACTTACGGATTTCAAAGGGCTTGTGACTTCAACTTTAGGAGTCTTTAATTCGAGAACAAATTTACCCTTCTTTGTTTCAAATTTGTCTTCTTCAAGGGCTTTTCTCTTCCTTTTTGTAGTCTTAATCTCCCCCAATACATAAAGACTCATTAGAACTAAATCAAAATTGTAAGCATTATGGTTAGTATCCTCTTTGTCTTTTTCAAACATGGCATGCTCAAGTTGACCCTGTAAACATGTTTCTTTCAAGATAATAAGAAAAAAAACTATACAGATGATAGAAAAATACTTTTGTAACCTGATGTTCGCTCTCAGTTTCAAAAGAGGATACAAAATGACCTTCAAAAGAAGATTTCTCAGAAGTAAATTCACTCATATCAACATACTCAAAACTGATTGTTGAGGAGCAATGACTTTCCAAATGTTAGCTCCTACGAACTGGTGCTCCAAAAGTTCAAGTCTTCTTACCTTTAGAAGAACCAGCTGTAGACTTCTTAGGGTTAATCTTTTCTTTCTTGACTACTCCAATAGAAGGATTTGGAGGAGAAACACTGGGACCGTAAGTTTTTGCACTACCTTTAACACAAGAAATAGTAGACTTTGTGCCTTTGACACCAAGAATTTCATACTTATTTCCAGTAATTAAGGTGAAGGGAGAAAAAAGTTTCAAATGCAGATTTGATAGAGAAGCAGAAAATTCATGCAACCACGGAGAATAGTCTATATATTCACCACTAAGGGGTTTCACAAAATCCATAATTGATTGAAGAATTATTTTCAGAACCTATTAAACTTAACAAAATGAGAGCCTTTCTAATGAGCCCTAGCAACAAAAAGATGCAAACCAACCATACCCTCAAGCTGCCTCAAATGAGTGGGAATAAATCATGAGATGAGAAAAAGATAATCAGAACTGAAAATTTGAGATTTGGGTACAACCAAATCCAGATTAAACTGATGAAGTACTCGGTGTGGATTATAAGCAACAGTAACAAACTCAAAATTATTATTGAAGCTAGGGAGATATCCAAATTCATGATGCAAACAATAGTCTCCTAAAACTAAGTTACCACCAGCATCCAAACAAGGTAGAGATAGAAGAACAATAGAAGCCATACTACAAAAAAGGAAGGTACAGAAAAATCCCTTCCACGAAAAGAGTAATGCCTAGCCTTAAACTGACTTTCATAATCCAAATACTTGATAATACTCTCTTCAAAAGACTTCTGATGCAGCCAATGAGAACACAAGGGATATCAAGAAGGAAAGATTAATTTATCATCTCCAAGGACTATATGGGAATAATCAGCCTTGATTACTTACAACAAACGAGGAAGCATAGAAACATATTTACCAAATCTTTCAAGCATAAGTATTTGGAGAAGTAAAGTAGAAACAAAAGAATCAATAGCAAATCTCCCAACAAAAAGCAACTCATAGTTGTAAAACTCATACAGAGTTTGATACAGACAATTTAAGAACCAAGAAGCTAAAGGAAAACCTTTTCCCTACACCAATCGAATAGCTATGGGAAATATTTGAGGAACTACCACATCACTTCTAGAATTGCTGAAAACAAATTTACTCAACCACAAAGAAAGTAAGGCTTCAAGCCTAAATCCGAACTCATAGCCTAGTCTGATAGAAAAGACGCCATGAGAAAAAGAACCAAAGAAGTACCTAATCCAGGAAGAGAAATTGGGATGAAAATGAGATTTGTGGCCAACCTCGTATTGACGTTGAGACAAAACCTTCACCAAGGAATCATGCACATATTTTTTGCCATAGACAAGTAGATAGCAAACAAATCCCACTCACCAGGACATGGAAAACCTAAAATTATAGCAATTTCTTCTAGAGCTGGGGTAAATTCACTCCAAGCAGTTACAAAAAGTGCGGGTTGCACAACACCATCTTGAAACCAATTGTCTCAAAGAGGGAAAGTTTTTCTACAGATAGTAGCACCTAAAAGAAATTAAAGCATCAACAATTCCAACACGGGTCAATCTATGAAAAGTAAGAGCATTGTTCATCTTAAAGTTAACCCATTTGTTCCAGCCAACAAAAGATCCAGAGGGAGTATAGAAATAAATTGGGATTACATGGTAATCACCCCTTGAAATCCTATAGAGGGATACTAAATCAGTTGAAGAGAGAATGCCATTATGAGCACTCTCGAGTATATTGGTTAAATTGAACAGATTTTCTTCGATGTTCTAGATAAACATTCTTGGGCTTTCAAACAGATGGTCATGGAAAAAAGATCCCATTCTACAGATATAATAGATAGGGAATCACGCAGCAGAAAAGAGGCAAGAATCACATGACAAGTAAACATTCTTAACGAATTAAGAGAAAAAGAAGAAATTTTTGTTTTTCTAAACCCTAATTGATAAAAGAAAGCAAGACAATACCTAGTAGACAAAACTATAGTAGAGAAAAGGAAAACAACTTCAAGACACTGAAACACAAAGGCAATTGAAGAATCAAGCAATCCGAGAGATGAGAACCAAGAGGTTAATTATGACCAAGTAAAAACTGAAAAGTACGTACTTGTAGTAGAAGCAACAACAGAGGGCAAAAGAGTTACGATTTTGGGTTTGAGATTCAAAGGTGTAGCAAAATTGGGATAAAGCAGTATTTGAAGTGTTCTTAGGAGAGTAGCGATTTTAGAGAAAATCATTCAGAATTCAAACACGAATTGAAAATTCAAATTCAGGTAGGAGATAGATGAAGAGTTAAAGTCAAATTAGGAGGTGAAGAGTTAAAGTCAAATTAGGAGGCAAATTTAATAAGCTTAATGGGTTGGATTTCACGGAAAGGGCTGAGAGCCTTTCATTCTACTCAACATGGCCCATTATCTGCAAAGTCCACAAAGCAAGGCCAAGTCTGTACAAAATTCTTTAAATAGATCTAGAAAAACAAAGGCCTTCTATACAACCCATAATCTTCAAAGCCTATATGGAAAGACTCCTCTGGAAAAACTGAAGGGGGCTTTAGAACATGAAGCCCGCATAAAACTCAACCTAAGTCCAAATCAAAAAATTAAGCAACCTGATTCAAGTTTAGCCCAATCCAAAAGCATGTGGAAGTCAAAACCTACTATGCCAGATAACTACAAATAAGGCACTCAGTAGAAAATACAGACAAAATTATACAATATCATTGGAGCTCAAAAACTAAAGCATGCATAATCAAGTGAAAATCTTTACTATTGTGGCAAGATAAAAGAGTTAAAAATATTAAGCAAGAATCAAATAGAGACAATCATGCTTGCAATTGTGTGGCCCATCTCGACATTCTACAAGGCCCACCTGTTAAATATGTGCCCTAAGAGTGATGGATATTTTCTATAAATTTGTAGAAACATCATTAATAAATAAAATTATTATTATTTATTTTACCCAAATATGATTGTATTAATGACTAAAGACTCCAAAGCTTATCTATTGATAAAATTCTATATATATAAGATATATATGCGGAATAAAATTTTATCATATCTCAAAACTAGTTCACGACTTATAAACAATAACTAGGCACTTTGTTTAGACAAGGTTGTTGTGTGGTTTGTCTTCAATGGGGAAATGGTGAGTCTCTAACCATTTGAAGTGAAGACCTGAGGACCAAGACAAGTATACATTATGAATGCATTGAACATGACCACATGAAATTATATCGTTTGGTGGAAATACCATAACTGAATGAAAATTATCACAACCAAGCACTAAAGGCATTCTTACCTTAATCCTGAATAGATAGTGTACCTCTGGTATGTAGTCTATGGTCTTTGACTAGAAAAAAAAGTGAGATCTAATTAAAGGTCAATACCTTGACTAGTTGGGATTATAAGATCTGTATATTAATAGACATTATACTATAGATACGAAATTCATGATCCTTAAGGGATTGTAGAATATCATCTTGATGGTTTTATAAGGTTTTAAGTGATAGAATCATGGCCAAGTCTTTAATGAAACGTTATTAATTAAACTAAGATTTAAATAAATCTTAAATCACTTAAACGGTGTAAAACTGGCATTTAAGGATTAAGATGTAATTAGATGGGAGAAATGATAATTTATCCGTAGCTCCAACTATTGGTATTCCATGAAGGTATTTATCTAAACATGTTGCTCAAGGGATAGGGCTTAAATGAAATAATTTAATTAGATTAAAGTATTAATTTTTTTGTAAAGAATATTTGACTTAAGAGCATAGCATTAGACCTATAGTAGAGTGGATCAAAGTTAATAAATGGGGTCCATCATAGTTATGAGATAATAGGGTATTTGGTCAAACTTATTGGAGCTTGTAATTAAATATGTCCATCAAGGCTTCCTAAGTAACTGATTAAATCATCTGAACATGAGACTAAAATATGAGAAACAATTATTTAATTTAATTGAGATTTTTTTGGGAATAAAATTTCATATATTAAATTAAATATATTAAATTGTAAATGGGCTTGTTTTTTAATTAAATAAATAAGTGTAGACATTGGATTTTTGAGGTTTAATGATGAAATGAAGATGAATGGTGAGCAATGAAAATGACCAAAATGTCCTTGGAAGCAAAAGGAGGAAAAGTAAGAAGAAATCGATCAAAAGCTTTGAAAATTGACAAATGAATTTGAAAATTCACATAAATTAATCCTGAAAGAATCAAGTAATGAACCATATCCATTGCAAAGCTACGTATGTCTAGTTTTCATAGAATTTTATGGATCACAAATCGGAGTTGAACTCAAAAAGTTACATGCAATAGAACAGACAAAGGTCGAAGGAGGATTGCATTGAAAAAATACGAAACAAAAGAGATTAGTGGGACACAATCAGCCGGCGGTTGCAGGACAGCCGATCGACTTTCCTACCATCAGCTAGCAGTCCACCCTGGATGGCTGTCTCTATGCTAGGCAGTGGTCCTGACATAACCAACTGGCTATTCTCATTGCATACTTGGAAAATTTTGTTAAACACCTTCCTTTTTTAGATTTTGCTTCCCCTTTCAATTCCAGTCCTCAACTATATAAACCCCTCTCCTCCTCACTTGGCAACACACATCAAAATCATCTCTTCTTCTTCTTGAAGACACACTTGAGAATTCAAAGAGTCCTTTCTAATCTAATATTTTTTGGGCATTTTATATCGCTCTAAGCCCGGAAAGGGTAGGTCTTGAGAGCAGTTCTTTCTTCTTTCTCCTTTTTTCTTATTTATTTTTCTTGCTTTGGAATAACCATGTCTAGATTTTTTATGCTTAGAATAAACATGTTTAGGATTTATATTAATGCTTAGAAGCATGTTTAGGATTTTATAGAATTGTTTAATCATTTATCGATTTTACAAGGTAGAAATGCATGTCAAGGTAAGTCATCTTTCCCTCCTTTATTAGAAACATGTTTAAGAGTTTATTTTCTTCGCAAATGCTTAGAATCATGCTTAGGAGCATATACTTAGAATCATGCTTAAGAGTACATGATTAGAATCACGCTAAAAAGATTTATGATTTCTTTGAAGTATGCTAGGAAATAGCATTCAATAGATAAGAATTACCATGTTTACCCTTGAATGTTTGAATTACGCTAGAATAGCCATGTTTGATCGTGATTGATGTGATTAGACTAGAATATGGCATGATTCCTATAAATAGGCTAGAAATGTCATGCTAGGCTAGAATTGCCTTATTTAGAATGTCAAATCTATGTCGAAGTGCTATGATTCTAGATTATGGCTTTGTATTGAATTTTAATTGATTGATTCTATTTTGAATATACCATGTTTAAAACTATAATTATATGATGCCATAAAGTGATGGTGGACTCAAATTGATGGTGAGGGACCATCACTTAGAATTATCGAATATATGTATGAATATGCATGAAGAGGCTTGATAAGCATTGAATACTCACGTATGATGGTGAGAAATTCTTTATTCATCAAGTCTCAAATTGATTGTTTATATTTGATATCTAAATATACAATTTATATGAATGAATGAATGAATATTTGAAGTAGAATTTATGTTATTTGTTGAAGAGCAAATGGTATGGGTTGGCCTACAAACATAAGGCCGTTCTTGTGGGTTTTACTAAACATGGAGATGGAAGGACGGTATTGGTAGTTCCACTTTCAAATTATGATTATAGAAACCAAAATACAGACAAGTAAATACCAAATTACAAATAGGAACTTTATAAATACATACCATAAAAATTGAATCTTGTGTTCATGTATAGATTGGCTTCTTGGTCAAGTTCGGCATTAAGGAGTTACTGTAAGGAATCTACATCAAACGACACCAAGAGTCTTCTCCTAAAACAATGCCCAAATTAAATAAATAAATAATAACAAAACCAATTATCAAGTAATAAAATAGGAGAAAACAAGAACTATTAGAAAGAGAGTTAATTGTTATACCACAAACAGATGCAGTAAATTAAAGAATAAAGTTGAGAAAATAACTTAGGGCAAGTAAAGGTCAAGAACAGAGGCTAATTGAAAGCATAGAGAGAGCAAATAGCTTAGTGATGAAAGAGGTTTTGTGATGTTAAAGGCTTGAAAACCGTGAAGGCTATTTATTTACGCTATTTTTAGTAGCCAATATTTAGTTGTCAAAAAGATATTGAATATTTTTATAAGCTTTTATTATATATAGAAATTTAATTAGTGACTAACAAATTAGTCACTATAGAACAAATTTATTTGTAACTATATTTTTAGTTGCTAATATTAAATGGTATTCTATGAACAATTTCTTCAGCATATTTAGCTACTAAAAATTAGTTGCAAAATATATAATTTTTAATGTCTAAAAAAGTAGTTGGGAAATTAATATTTTTGATGCCAATTGTTTCATTCTCGCGGGAAGACAGGGCGCCAAAATTTTAGCCTATTATTAGTGATTAAAATGATTTTAGATGCTATATATATTATTTCGTAACTAATTTTCACTAGTTGCAAAAATTTTAGATTTTAATTGTCCATTTTCTTGTAGTGCTTGAAAGAAATGATGAATGCAATGCTGTTGAGTTCTGGGTTGCCTCAGAACATGCGGGGGGAAGCTATTTTGTCAGCTACTTACTTTTTAAATAAGGTATCCTAGAAGAAAGATGAAAAGACACCTTATGGATTGTGGAAAGGGAGAAAGCCTTCCCACAAATATTTACGAGTGTGGGGGTGTTTGCTAAAGTAGTGGTACATATACCTAAGAAGATGAAAATAGGTCCAAAAATAGTTGATTGCATTTTCATAGGATATGCTCATAATAGTAATGCTTATTAGTTTCTTGTGTATAAGTCTCAAATCCTAGATATATATAAAAACATAATAATGGAATCGAGAAATGCATCATTCTTTAAACATGAATTTTCGTATAAATCCAAAAGAGAACCAAGTTCATCTAAACGAACTTATGAGACTATTACTAAGGGTAATTAAGACCAACAACAAGTTATTGAAGATGAGCCTAGACATAGTAAAAGAGAAAGAACAGAAAAATCCTTTGGTCCAGAAATTTTGGTTTATATGTTAGAAAGTGAACCTCAAAGTTTTAAAGAACTTGTGAGCTCTTTAGAGGGACTTTTGTGGAAAGAAGTCATTAAGAGTGAAATTGATTCCATAATGTGAAACCATACATGGGAACTTATGGATTTTCCTCCGGGATGCAAATCACTACGTTCTAAATGGATTTTCAAGAAAAAGATAAAAGTAGATGGATTAATTGACAAGTATATGGCTAGACTTGTTATTAAAGGTTATAAGCAACAAGAAGGTCTAGATTACTTTGATACATTTCTCCAATGACGAGAATAAATTCCATTAGGATAATACTAGCGATTGTCGCTTTGCGAAATCTTGAAGTATATCAAATAGATGTGAAGACAACATTTCCTAATGACGATTTACATGAAGAGATCTAATATGGAATAACTTAAGGGGTTTGTTGCTCGTGGACAACAAAAGAAAGTCTGCAAATTGGTGAAGTCTCTGTACGGCTTTAAAGCAAGCACCAAAACAATGGAATGAAAAGTTTGATAGTGAGATGCTTGCAAATGGGTTTAAAATCATTGAGTGTGACAAATGTGTCTATGTCAAAAAGTACTGAAAATGGTTATGTTATTTTATGTCTTTATGTTGATGACATGCTCATTGTTGGTAGTAATGAGAAGATAATAAAATTTACCAAAAATATGTTGAATTCAAATTTGACATGAAAGATATGGGTCTAGCTAATGTAATTTTGGGAATTAAAAATTACAAGATGGACTTATCACACTACATAGATAAGATTTTTGGAAAAATTTAACAAAAATGATTTTGGAGTGTCTAGGGCACTGATAGACTTGAGTCAACACCTGTATAAGAATAAAGGTCAGAGTGTTTCACAAATAGAATACTCTAGAGTGATTAGTAGTCTAATATACTTGATGAGTTGTGCAAGACCTGATATAGTCTACATAATCAGTAAACTAAGTCGATAAACGAGAAATCCAAGTGCCAAGCATTGGAAAGGTATTGCAAAAGTTCTGAGGTACTTACGATGTGCTCCTGGCTATGAACTACATTATAGTAGATATCTTACAGTGTTAGAGGAATACAGCGATGCGAACCTGATATCTGATATAAAAGACTCAAAGTTTGCTAGTGGGTATGTGTTCACACTAGCTGGAGCTGCTATATCATGAAAATCTTCGAAACAAATGGTTATAGCCCGATCCACGATGAAATCTAAGTTTATAGCTTTAGATAAATGTGGTGAAGAGGCTAAATGGCTACGCCATTTCTTAGAAGATATTCCAAATTGGCCTAAGCCTGTGCCGCCTATATGTATATATTACGACAGTCAATCTGTTATTACAGGGGCTCAAAGTAATACGTATAATGGTAAGTCTAAACATATTTGTCGTAGACATAATATCATTAGGCAACTACTCTCAACTGAAGTTATCACTATAGACTTTATAAATTCTAAGGATAATCTTGCGGATCCACTAACCAAAGGATTAAATAGAGAGCTAGTTGATAAGTCATCTAGAGGAATGGGATTCAAGCCTATGAAAGAATAAGTCAATACAAAGAAAACCTAACCTAGTTGATTAGAGATCCCAAGATCTAGGTTCAAAGGGACTTGTAAAGACTTAGATAGATTACTATAGGGGGTAACCTCTTGTTTAGTCCTATGATGAAGACAGTAATGCCTATAATGATATGGTTGAGCATTGCTTTTAATGATTCTTATACGTCAGAAATCCGAGCAAAGTAATGCGATTTACTCTTTGATAATAAATCACCTATGTAAGAATGAAGTAGGGTCGCTTCCAAAAGAATTGTTAAGGGCTCAATTCTTGAAAAATTCTCGTAGAACTAGGGTATGTTCACGGCCAAAACGAACATTATTGAGAACTGAAAATTCTAGGAAAGATTCATGTGTGGAGTAGATCATCAACACAAACGACAAAACAGTTCAAGGACATCGTGACCATTAATTTGTCACTAAAGTAAAAATGCTTTCACAAGGGAAGGTTCAAAGGGTAACACCTACCTATCCTATGTAGGTTTCAATCATTGAACTCTATCACTAGGTCAAATATTCATTTGTTTTCAATCAATTTCATTCATGTGGGGGATTGTTGGAAAATTAGTGAATGAAGAATAACACAAAGCAAAGTTAAATGGAGTGAAAAATCAATGAGAGACACTTGGTTAAGAGTTCATTCTCTGCCACAAGATATGAATTTGTGAATTAACATAGAATTGTAATCCAATTACAGCATTGAAGTTATCAACCGTAGATAACAACAAGCTCTGTTATCCCAATCTTTCCTTACTTTGTTGTTAAATAAAACAAGCTCTTTATTTAATCTCTATCCATTAAACAACCTAGAACAAGCTCTCTAAGTTTAATTCAATGGAAGCATTACGATGAAAAAGATAGGTTGATCTAAGCAATAATCACACAAGTTCGGATTATTTAACCTAGGTTGTATTTTCCAATTGCAATCTCTGATCACAATTTTGCTACTAATGATTGGAAATTCATGACAATTACGGATCAAGATTTCTAATCTAGCAATAGACAACAACAGATTATATTCAGTTGGCCATTCCAAATACAATCAGTAAGCAATCATAAGCATTAGATATGGGAAAATACAAGCAACTTCAATTAGAGAATTGGATAACAATTTCTTACACAATCAACTCACAAAATCCATATCAAGGGCTTTGAAATCACCCTCAACCAATTCAGATTTAGTTACACATATTAACAATACAAATACAATACAATATGGAGACATCCTAGAAAATGAAAGGGAAAGGGAAAACTTAGCAAATTTGATGAAAATCTCTTAAGATTGTAGTTCTTCCTCTTTCCAAGCCTTCAATCTCCTTCAAGAACTCTAAGAGATAAGAGAAATCCAAAGATGCAGCCTCCTCCACATTTTCCCCTCTTCCAGTTATGAAAATAAAACCCTAAAATGTGTTTAAATACTCTGCTACAGTAACCTGCTACAGTGTCCCGTATTATACATGCTACAGTGATTTGTGGAATTACATTTCTATACTTCTCATACTATTTTGATTACAACTTTTGGTACACTGAATGGATTTATAAACCGTAAATTTCTCCAGAAAATAGACTTCGAGAGCTTTCCAACGGTATATAATATGTCATCGGGTTCATTGTATATCAATACAATTAAATCCGAGAAGATGGTTGACTAGCAGAGGTGAAAATGAAGGGTTTTACTCCATTTTTGTGCAAGTTGCTCCAAAACTCTTACAAACATCAAAACCACACAAAAACATAAAAATACCAAGGAATATAGCAAAGAAACATGGACGAATTGATATGAAAAAGATATTTAAATAGACACTTATCAGTTCCACACACCACAAGTTAGCTCTCTCTTTCTCTCTAGCTTGTTTATCTCTTACTTTCTTGTATTCTTAGCTTCTAGTTCTAAAGTTAGTGATAGAGTTTAAGGGTTCCAATATGCTAAGTAAAGAGTAATGCTTCTCTTACCACTAGTTGTCATCGTATCCTGGAAGATAGACACCAATAGAATTCTCAAGCACCTAGTGGAGAAGGTGAATCTGTTTTAAGGAAATCATATGATACACGAAGGGCTTCCAGTTGGTAATTTTATTTTAAAGTTAAATTAAACTATTTTTATATGTTATCCTTATACATTGCATACATTTTCTAACAACTTCTTCACTGCAGTTCCTACCATACTTTCAGTCAAAAAGGCAGTCTTTCAACTGAGTTCAGTCTATTTGGACTTTGACGTCATCTAGTAGGTTAACAAGTATCTTCTGAGCTATCCACAAAGTTTATGACTCCAACCAAAAAGTGCAATGCACTAATGTGATTGTATCAATGACTAAAGGCTCCAAGGCTGTATATTTATAAAGTTCTGTATATATGAGATATATATGAGATAGAAAACTTTAACATAGCTCAAAATTAGTTCATAACCTATAAACAATAGTTGGGCACTTTGCTTGAACAAGGTTGTTGCATGGTTTATCTTCAATAGGGAAATGGTGAGTCTCTAACTATTTGAAATGAAGACTTCGGGATAAAGACACTTGTGTACTATAAATGCATTGAAACGGACCACATGGAATTATAACATTTGTTGGAAATACCGTGATGAAAAGTAAATTACCACAATCGAGCACTAAAGGTATTCCTACCTTAATCATAAATGGGCAATGTACCTCTAGTATACAAGCTATGGTCTTTGACTAAAATAAAAAGTGAGTTCTAAAAATGAAAGATTTATACCTTGGCTAGTTGGGATTATAAGAACTGTGTGCTAATGGACACTATATCATAGATATGAAATTCATAACTCCTTTTTAAATCACTTAAATGATGTAAAACTGATAGCAAGGGCTTAAAATGTAATTGGAGGGTAAAACGGTATATTATACCTAGCTCCAATTATTGGTACTCCATGAAGGGTAGATATGTAAACCTGATGCTGAATGGATATTGCTTAAAGAAATAATTCAATCAAATTAAATCATTAAACTTTCTGTATAGAGTATTTAATTGAAGAGTGAAACTATAGACCTACAGTGAAATGGACCAAATTTAATAGATAGGGCCCACTATAATTATGAAATAATAATGTACTAGGTCAAACCTATTGGAGCTTGTAATTAAATATAACCATAATAGGTCCCCTCGGTAGCTGATTAAATCATCTGAGAAAGGACTGGACTTTAAGAATTAATTATTTAATTTAATTAGGTTTATTAAGAATAAAGCCCAAGTATTAAATTAAATAAATATTTGACTAATTAACGTGCTCACTATTTAATTAATCATATTAATTAAATAAATGGGTTATTGGGTTTATTATTTAATTAATAAGATTAATTAAATAATTAACTGTAAATTAAAAGGCCTACACTTTTAATTAAAGCCCAATTAGGGTTTTTAATAAGTTTGAAAGGACCCTAATCCATTATAGTGTATTAGTCAAATATCAGCCAAGGAAGCAAGGGCATTATATAATCAAATAGGGTTTAACGTGAAACCCTAAAGAGCCTCTCAAGTCAAAAACATGAAACATTGCAAAGGGCGCCTGAGATTTGCCCAAACAACCTCCTCCATCCCTGTGAAAAACGCAAATCCCCTTAGGGTGCCCTACAATGTAACATTTTAACTTCCATGTTGCCTGTTGATGTTTTCCTTGTGTTCTACGGTATTGCCTAGTTGAAAAAGACGCTCAAACATCTGGTTCAAGGTGATTTTCAAACACACTGAGGAACCGAAAGTGGGAAGGAAGCACAAAAAGTGTTCGCTGAGTCCAAGTCCCAATGTCGTTTCCATTGTGTCGCTTGGGTCTATTTTGAGTCCAGGATCCTATAGTATGCTAAGCCACTACTACATAGCCTCAATGCCTTCAAAGACCTTCAAGAAGGAGGAAGGATTAATGCAAAGAGTAAACAACACTATACATATGAGGGATGCTCTATTGATGCAAAGAAAGGGAACAAAGCCTAATTTTGGTCAGTTTATGAGGGAAGAGAGACTTCTATTTGAAGAACAATACAGAAATCAGTCAACTTAGATGCCATGCAAAATCAACTTTAACACGAGGTCTCAAGAGAAATTAAGTTGAAAAAGGTCTTAAAAGGGTATTCACTCCTAAAATAGACGACAATAAGCTCCTTTAGAGTTGAGAAGAAATATAACATGGTAGGGAAGCCTAACAAAAATTACAATGATAAAAGTGGGTTATTATCAACTTAATTTGAAGTAATAGGTAACTAGTCTATTATTACATATTGCTTAATTATTATTCTTCTAATTTAATTTTTGAGGAATAATGGAACAATTGATTGAGTTAATTTTTTATATATTAAAGTTGTATTTTGATAATTTAATTTGCGGGCTAGATAAGTCAATTAAGAAAAGTACTTTAACTACTACATGATGTGTCGTCTATTAATCAAATTGATAACCATGAATTAATCATTAATATCATGTCTAAAGTTAAATACGTTCTTTTTATATTGTCATTAATTATTAAGAATTGTAGATAGCAACGTGAAATGTCGATGTAAACGATCTTTTTAGTACTTATGAGCGTACATGTGGCCATGTGCTGGAAATAGGGCGGTGCAGGAGTGGGGAGATCCTCCCATTCCCCATTCCACTCTTCAATTTAACCCTCATTCTCTACCATTTTTTTAAGGTGGGGTAGGGATGGGAAATTTCTATGTGGGGAATATTTCTTTGGAAAAATTGAAAAAATTGAGACAATTAGGGGCTCTTGATGAAATTTGGACACATCCTGAAAAATTTTCATGCCATAGAAACTTTTTCGACAAAAAGACTAAAATACCCTTACCCTTATGTAATTGAATTTAGAAAAAAAAAGAAAGTAAGTAAACAAAACAAAGAAACCAGTCACTCCTTCATACACATCATTGTCCGAAACAACTTCAACAGCTGAAGTCGAGCGAACAAGGTAAGAATAACTTTCCTTAATCTCTCTCTAAATGACATGAAAATTTTATTAGGTTGTAATGTTTTCGCTATTTATCGTTTTGGTAACTGTCAACCGTATTATGTAGCTTAAAATAGGGATATATATAGGTTAGAGATAGTACCGTTTTTGTCAAAATTTGCTCGAAATTGGCAATCGTTGTGAGAAAATCTGGTATCGCAATCGATGGGGGAAGAAGGCAAGATTTTTCGAGGATCATCGAGTGTCGAGGGGTTATATCGGATCGATTCTCGACATGTTGGATGGTCATGTCGAGTGTCTAGGGGTTATGTCGAGTCTAGGATCAAGTGTCGTGTTAATGCGTCGAGTGGAGTGCCGAACGTGACGAGTGTCGGATGCCAATTTCGTCGAGTTCATGTGTCAAGATAATCGAGCGTCGGTCATCGTGCATCGAGTTTATTGTCGAGTGTTGAGTGTCGAGGTTTATCATCGAGTTGCATTGAGCGTTTAGGCAGAAATGTCATTTTTGTGGCTTTTGTAGGAAATTTTGTAACGATTTATTGTCCACGGACTTATATGATATGTCTTTATCATGCAGGAAATGGAAACTTTACGCATACTTATTCTATACAATGGTTGTTGGACTATGCAAGAGAATGGTGGTTATTTCTACACTGGTGGAAGGGCGAAGCCATTGGTAATTCGTCGGTCTGCTACCTATAATGAGTTGGTTGACTGTATTAGTACTGAAATGGGTTGGGATCTTTGTAGGTATAACATAAGTTTAGAGGTTCAATTTGCTTTTAAAGGTCTTCCGCCAATGTCGACTCCTATTGAGACTGACAACGATGTTTGTTTCTTTATACAACATTATTTGGAGGACCAATAGTCATATACACCGTTAATTGTCAAAGTTGAAGATAGGGAGAAGCGAAGACAAAGGTCAGGATCCGATGCAGTACGTAGGCGACAAAGATCTTCTCATCCCTCTATGTTTCGCTCAGCAAGTGGAAGCAACCAATTAAGTGAGTCCACTCCTATTTGTGCACAACCATAATTGAATGATGACGTTGGCATTGAGTTTGAATAGTATTCAGGGCATGCAGGCATGAGTCAGTTGGGATCTTAGTTGAAAATGAAGAAAGGGTGCCCCCGTCGATGCCATCGAGATTTTTACGTCATCTTGATAGCATTAGAGAGTTTGAGAGTGTAGGTAATATTGATGTTAGTAATGCTAGTGATGATGTTAATGATGACGACGGTGGTGATGAAGATTACAAAGATAATGATGATGGTAGTGATGATGTTAGTGAGCATATTGACGATGACAATAACGATTGCACTATTCGTAATGAGAATGATGTTGAGGGTTTGGATGATTTTATTGTTGATGGCCAAGATGTAGTCGGTTCACATTTTGATAATGATGAATAGACAGACATCTTGAATGATGTGAATCAGGATGTGTCGTTTACCGTTTCTTCTCTAATTCACTCCTCACCTACTCCTCTACTATAGGGACATCAGCAAGATCCGGTGTTGAATAATGAGCTGAGAATGGATGCAAATCGTAGACATGAAGAAGCTAATTTGGGCTCTGAAAATGACAGTAATCGGGCTAACACATTCAGGTGGATGCCGCCTATTGTGCATTCATTATCCACAGATGGCGATGATGCTTCATCGTTTGTAGTTGATGGGATTGAGGTTGGGGTTGGGCAGATGTTTAATAGCAAAACGGAGCTTCATGAGAAGTTATCGAATTTGGCACTAAGACGGAACTTTCAATTCAAGATGAGGAACTCCAATGCAACAAGGTTTGAGGTTGTCTGCCGTGCTAAATCTTGTAAATGGCGTTTACGTGCCATAAAAGTAGCCGATTCACATTTCTTCTAAGTGAAAAAGTATAAGAACCATCACACCTGCTCCGGAGCCGGACTTCACCCAAATCACAAACAAGGAACTACACATGTCATTGGCAATATTAAGAGCAAATTCGTTGAGGTATCGAGAATATATCGTCCAAAGGATATTATGTATGATGTTTAGGAGTCATTGGGTGTTAATATCACATACAACAAGGCATGGAGGGCCAAGGAGGCAGCTTTGCAAGAGCTTCACGGATCGCATGAGGAATCATTCACACTACTCCCCCAGTACATGTACATGATTGAGAAAGCAAACCCGGGGACCAAAACTTCTTTAGAGATCGATGACAACAACCATTTTAGATACTTTTTCATGAGTTCGAGGGCCTTTATTGCTAGATTTGCATCATCAATTAGGCCAGTTATCACAATTGATGGTTCTTTTTTGAAAGGAAAATATAGAGGTACAATGTTTTTGGCTTCTTGTATGGATAGAAATAAACAAATATACCTCTTGGCATTTGGAGTTGGGTATTAATAAGTGTCTATTTATATATCATTTTCATATCAATTCGTCCATGTTTCTTTGCTATATTCCTTGGTATTTTTATGTTTTTATGTGGTTTTGATGTTTGTAGGAGTTTTGGAGCAACTTGCACAAAAATGGAGTAAAACCCTTCATTTTCACCTCTGCTAGTCAACCATCTTCTCGGATTTAATTGTATTGATATACAATGAACCCGATGACATATCATATACCGTTGAAAAGCTCTCGAAGTCTACTTTTTGGAGAAATTTACGGTTTATGAATCCATTCAGTGTACCGAAAGTTGTAATCAAAACAGTGTGAGAAGTGTAGAAATGTAATTCCACACATCACTGTAGCATGTATAATACGGGACACTGTAGCACGTTACTGTAGCAGAGTATTTAAACACATTTTAGGGTTTTATTTCATAACTTGAAGAGGGGAGAACGTGGTGGAGGCTGCAGCTCTGGAATTCTTTCATCTCTTGGAGTTCTTGAAGGAGAAAGGAAGCTTGGAAAGAGGAAGAACTACAATCCAAAGAGAATTACATCAAATTTGCTAAGTTTTTCCCTTCCCTTTCATTTTCTGGAATGTCTCCATGTTGTATTGTATTTACCACGTTCTTAAACATGTGTAACTGAATCTGAATTGGTTGAGGGTGATTTCAAAGCCCCTGATATGGTTTTTGTAAGTTGATTGTGTAAGGAATTGTTATCCAATTCTCTAATTGAAGTTGCTTGTATTCTCCCATATTTAATGCTTATGATTGCTTGCTGATTGTATTTGAGTGGCCAACTGAATATAATCTGGTTGTGATTTATTGCTAGACTAGAAATCTTGATCCGTAATTGTCTTGAATTTCTAATCATTAGTAGCAAAATTGTGATCAGAGATTACAATTGGAGAATATAACCTAAGTTAAATAATCCGAGCTTGTGTGTTTATTGCTTAGATCAACCTATCTTTCTTATCATAATGCATCCATTGAATTAAACTCAGAGAGCTTGTTCTAGGTTGTTTAATGGATAGAGATTAAATAAAGAGCTTGTTTTATTTAACAACAAAGTAAGGAAAGATTGGGATAACAGAGCTTGTTGTTATCTACGGTTGATAACTTCAATGCTGTAATTGGATGACAATTCTACGATTAATTCGCAAATCCATATCTTGTGGTAGAGAAGGATCCCTTAACCAGATTTCCCTCATTGATCTTTTATTCAAATTAACTTCTGTTTTGTTATTCTTAATTTGCATTCTTATTTCACTTAGTTAATCATTCAACAAAACCCCCCCATTTAGTTAATTGTTGCTGGAAATAACAAATTCAATTAGAATCAATCCTCGTGGGAACGATATCTTACTTATCACTTTATTACTTGTGCGACTAGTATACTTGCTAGTTTCGAACGCATCAAGTTTTTGGCGCCGTTGCCGGGGATTGATTTTCTAATCGATTTGTTATTTTGTTTTCATTGTTGATTCATATTTTCTTTGTTTTTCTTTTCTGATTGTTTGTGTTTAGACGACATGGCAGTAAACTTCCATCAATTCAGTAGCGGATTTGAGCCACAACTACCATGGAGAGTAAATGAGGTAAGCACTCCGAACATTGAACAACAACTTTCTGAGCTAACCTCTCTTGTGGAAAACATGGCTGTAGGAGATATGCAAAAATCTTATGAATGTGGGATATATTCTACGATGGAGCATCCAATCGACATGTATCCAACTTTACAAGAAGAATATATGGAACAAGCCAATGCCATGGGTGGATTTCCAGGACAAACGAGGCAATGGTATGATCCTTTCTCTAGCACTTACAATGCTGGATGGGAAGATCAACATAATTTCAGTTACTGGAATCATCAACCAATCACTCCAAATGTGATACCAAATCGGCCACAAGGTTTCAATCAACCTAGAGTGCAGCAACCATTTCAAATGCAACCACCACCAATGCCACATCCAGCACCGCAACCAGCTTCACAAAACTCAGGTATGTCTCTCCAGGATATTGTTAATGCACTTGCCACTAACACAATGCAATTCCAGCAGGAAACTAGGGCAAGTATCCAAAACCTGGCAAATCAAATGGGACAATTGGCTACTAGCATGAGCAAATTCGAGGGCCAAGACTCAAAAAAATTATCTTCTCAAACGGTGATCAATCCAAGAGAGACTGCTAGTGCAATAACTTCACAAAATGGAGAGCAATTAGATGTCTTGCCAAGGAAATCACAAACTGATGAAGGAGATGACACCACTTCCATCATGAACAAAACATTGACTTCTCAGGTAAATCCGATAACTCCCATTCCTTCATATGTTACTCCTCCACTTTTTCCTAGTAGATTTGCAAAATCGAAGAAGGAGGAACAAGAACAGAAAATCTTGGAAACTTCTCCCAAAATTGAGGTAAATATACCACTTCTGGATGCTATCGAGCAAGTACCTTGTTATACAAAATGTCTTAAGGAGTTATGCACCAGCAAGAGGAAGTTAAAAGGAAATGAGAAAGTAAGTGTAGGGGAAAATGTTTCAGCTGTTCTACAAAGAAAAATTCCTCCGAAATGCAAAGATCCAGGTACGTTCACCATTCCATACACCATTGGTAAAACCAAGTTTGAAAGTGCTATGTTAGATTTAGGAGCATCTATTAATGTCATGCCATTTATTTATGCTTCTTTAAATCTTGGACCTTTTGCGAAAACTGGTATTACCATTCAGTTTGCTGATCATTTTAATGCATATCCCAAAAGAGTTGTGGAAGATGTGCTTGTGCAGGTGAATCAATTGGTTTTCTCAGCAGACTTCTATGTCCTTAAAATAGAGGATGAGACATCTCCTAATCCAACATCGATTCTTTTAGGGAGACCATTCTCGAAAACTGCTAGAACAAAGATTGATGTTCACGATGGCACTCTCACCATAGAGTTTGATGGCAAGGTTATCCGTTTCAATATTTTTGAGGCAATGAGGTACCCTAGTAACTTACATTCTGTTTTTGCAGTTAACGTTATTGATTCTTTGCCACAACAATGTTTTGAGTTAACTCGTAAGAATGGATTGGATGTAGCCATTAGTGAGCACATAGGGATAGAAAATTCCAAAGAACCAAGAAGATTGATACAAGTGTCCAAAGAAATGGAGGAAGCTATGGCATGCTTAGATGAGACTATAGCTATAATCACAAACAGGTATGATGTTTCGTACATTGAATTGCCTTTATCTAATGAGAAACTTCTTCCTTCTGTGATGAAAGCCAATACCTTGGAGCTTAAGCTACTTCCAGATTATTTGAGGCATGTGTTTTTGGGTGAGAATGATACTTTGCCAGTTACAATGGAAATGGGCCTTGCACAAATACAAGAAAAGAAACTCGTCCGAATACTTACAGATCACAAAATAGCTATTGGGTGGACGATTGCTAACATCCAAGGCCCAGCCATATGCATGCACCAATTCTTGTTGGAAGAAGGATCCAAGCCCACTAGAGAAGCACAACAGAGATTGGATCCTCCATGATGGAACCAACGTCGGGCTGAGGACGTTAAACCAAGCGCTTATTGGGAGGCAACCCAATGTTTTTGAAAAATAAAAAAAAAGAAGAAAAGAAAAATAAAATGAGGTAATAATGATCGATTTTTGTGTCTCAAGGAGATTCCTTTCGTAGGCCATCAAATTGATCAGGTTTTATCTCTCTTTGCCATCTGTCTCATTTGTTTTTATATTTTTTACTTTTTTTGACTTTTGTTTGCTATTGTGTTGTTATCTTTTTTATGTGTCTTTAGTTTCATTTTTGCTCTTTTCTTTTCCTTTTTTTGTTTAATTTGATTACTCTGTGCTTTGAGCTCATTTGTGCAGCAGCTTGTGAAAACATCCAAACGGAAGTTGAAGTCATTCGCCAAAGGTTTGAAACGTGCATATCTTGGAGAAAAACAAACCCGATCGCATTATCGGTAATATCTCTTCTTTTCTCCTCTTCAATGGATGCCGATATCTTTCTGTCGAACCTTCGTAAATATTTCCTTCACTTCCTCAAAATGCTGTGTTTAAAATTTATAAAGTACGGATGACTAGACTTTGGGCATTGATGCTCCTAAATGTGCCTGCTGATATCCGATGGCTTATCGAAGCCAAGGAGAGATTGTCCGGTGAGCCGGACATTAATCTCGCAAAATACATGCCTGGTCTAGGAAAGAGCTACTACGCCAAGAGGCGAAGAGCGAAAAGGTTACAAGTATGTTATAAATGTGCTAGATGGAATTGTAACCAGACTTGTCGTTCATTAGGTTTTTCGTCCAGGAATAGAGAAGATAAACTTGCATTTATTAAGAATGGTTTGAGTAATGAGTCGCTGGATAATGTTTTGTTAACTCTCGAGTCACATTCTTGTGGACTTGTTCAGCGTGAATTGCTTAATCTATGGACACAATTTTCGTGATGAATTGCAGTGTTATAGTCTAGGGAATCTGACTAAAAACGACCCTGTTTGCCAGTTTATAAGAAAACTGGATGGGAAGCAAATCCCCGACTCATAGAAGGCGTTTCAGCCGTTACTGGACGTAAAACCAGAGGAAGATGTGAGCCACAATAACAACTACTTGTATATTTGAATGTGTGTTGTTGTTGTCGAATTTTATTTCTTTCTTGTTTCGTTTGATCGGATTATCAATGTTGTTTTTTGTGTTATTGTTGTTTGTTGATTTTGTTTGTTTTAATTTCAAGTTTTCTTTTTGACAAGCCAGATGACTACCCCATGATATAAGCACACGTGGGAGACAAGTGTGGCGGTTTTTTTCAAACCCCACCGAAAGTTTATCTCCATTTTTCATGCACACGTGGGCGACAAGTGTGGAGATTTTGTCAAACCCCACCGAAAGTATATCTATTTTTTCAAATCTCGGGGTGATAAATCTGCATCGAGTAACCCCCACCGAAAGTATGTTCCCATGTGTCAAAATTTGAGAGTTTTATGGGTGTATATATACATTCTGCATATTTTTATATGTCATTCCATAACCTGTCTTGCAATTGAAAAACATAATATCTAACGTGTCTTACACAAGATTAGAGCACTTTTAGAAATGGAGAAAACACCAATTCGGCGATTCCGCAATATATGCGTATTTTGCGGATCGCAATTTGGTAAAGATGGAGAGTTTACCACAGCAGCTCTTGATCTTGGTAGGACATTATCTGCGAGGGGTATTAATTTGATTTATGGAGGGGGTAGTCTTGGGTTAATGGGGTGTGTGTCAACAGCTGCATCCCTAGGAGGGAGCAAAGTTCTCGGCATTATCCCTAAACCATTAGCTGTACCAGATATCGTAGGCAACACAATCGGGGAAGATTTACAGGTCTCTAGTATGCATGAGCGTATTGCACATATGGTTGTTAAGTCCGATGCATTTATAGCTTTGTCGGGTGGTTATGGTACATTAGAGGAGATATTTCAAATCACCTCTTGGGCACAGCTAAACATCCATCGGAAACCCATTGGTTTGTTAAATGTTAATAATTTTTTTGATGGTTTGTTGTCCTTTCTTGATCAAGCTGTAGAAAAAAATTTCATCTCACCGTCAGCAAGGCAAATGCTGGTTATAGCTTCAACTGCAGGAGAGTTAATTGACAAACTACAAGAATTCGTCTATTCACCTGATCCAACAATGGCTCGGATAAATTGGTTTTGAGAAGGCAACAAAAGGCGTCAACTGGATTTAACCCTCCATCTGTAATCTCTATTTGCTGGTTTGCGTCGTTTTTGTTTGCTTTTCTTTTTAGTGTGTTTATTTGAGATTTTTCATGTCGTTTCTTTTGAGCTTTTTCAGGTTATTTCTTTCGTCCCAGGTAATATTTTATAATCTCAGTTTTTAGAGTGGTGGCTTAAAAAGTTCAAGTTCTCTTGAAACGCATTCTGGATCTCTTCAATCCATAATGGCTGAATAAGGAGGCTAACTTCTAAACGTTTTAGACCCATTCTAACTAACTTGTTTTTGTTTGCTGACTTGTTGAACTTTGTTATTTTATGAGTGAGTTTAGTTTTGCGTAATTTAGAGTTGTTATGTGTTTTTTATCTTTATCAGTTTTGATTTAAAAAAAAAACAATTGTGAAAAAACCTGAGAATGGCAGAATATGGGGTTTCTTTACCCTTGAAACGCATTCTCTCTAAATAAATCTGTAGTTTGTTTATTTCATGTTGTTTGAAGTGTCTTGTTTCTTGTTTTGTTCTTTCATAATAAAGGTAGATAGGCTGGAAACCTTAAGTCTGCGGGCTACTGGTCCTAAGGATTGTTGAAATATACAATCTTGACTCATGTGTAACAACGCCACGTACCTCTTTTCTTGCATTTTGTGGGTCGATGATAAGATAATGATTGAATTAAGAATAACTCTTGGAAAATGATAAATGATGCATGGATCTGTATGCTTGAAATGTTTATTGGTTTTCGCTTTGCTTTTGATTCCTTGCGCAACATTGAGCACTGAGCTATTATCACTGAGTTATTTGTTCACTTAGAGAAAGTTTATGTAATTTAAATGTTTCTTCAGATTCAATGAATTCTAGAACTTGTTTGATGGTCACTCAAGGCGAAATCCTAGACTGTGCAACATTGGAGAAATGATTTAGGCCATCTTTGGACCGTTTGAGCCTTAATAGCTAACCTTGACTGAAATTGATCCCTAGTTACCCCTTTAAGCCTTTGTAAGCCTTTTTCTTTGTTAACTCACTAAAAGATTTCCTAACCTCAAATGAATTTATTCCAAACAGTTTATCCCTTACCTATGAGCATGTAAATCGTTCACAATTAAATTTTGAGCTATGTTCTGGTTTTGGGAAGTTAGAGGAGGTTGGGATGTGTCATGAGCAATACAAGTGAGTTCTATTGTGTTTAAAAAAAAAACAGAAAAAAAAAAACCAATCTGTACTTATCGTCCACGTACTTACACATTGAGGACAATGTGTTGTTTAAGTGTGGGGGAGGGGAAGTGTAATAAAAAAAAAGAAGAAAAAAAAAGAAGAAGAATAAGAGATCTATACCCTTAAGTGTTCTTAAAAAGAATGAAACAAAAAAGTGTGGGGGTGTAGTTTTCTTTTGTTTCTGCAAAAAAAAAAAAAAGATTGAGTGTTCTAAATAAGTTTGGGGGAGTAACCTGGTGAATTGAAATGAAGTTTTGTTATAGGCTTGAGCTCTACATAAGTCTTGAATGATTTATGTGTTTGTGGGTGATTTGAGCCAAATTATTATCCTTTATCATAACTTCAACCAAGCCAAACGTTACAAGCTTAATAAAGTCCTACTTGATCCTTAGTGTTGTGCATGTCTACATTAGTGTAGAGTGACTTGAAAAGCAGGCCTATGGAGTTCATTTATACACACATCTTCAATATTAAATATGATTCATTTTTATGCATAAACTAATCCGGGTTACAAGTGATGAGGTGAGAATGGCTCTACACACACACACTTGAGGAATTGAAGTGAAGCGAAACTAATCTTTGAGATGAAATTCTTGATCAAGTGCATTATTTTGAAGTTTTCCTTGGGTTATAAGTAAGTACAATCTTTGAGGCCTATTTGCAAGATAAAGCATTTGTGTGTTTTAATTTTTTTGTTGATTCTGTTTCGGTTTAGTTTTATTTCATATTGTCGTAATTGCTCGAGGACTAGCAAAGTCTAAGTGTGGGGGAATTTGATAAGTGTCTATTTATATATCATTTTCATATCAATTCGCCCATGTTTCTTTGCTATATTCTTTGGTATTTTTATGTTTTTGTGTGGTTTTGATGTTTGTAGGAGTTTTGGAGCAACTTGCACAAAAAATGGAGTAAAACCCTACATTTTGACCTCTGCTAGTCAACCATCTTCTCGGATTTAATTGTATTGATATACAATGAACCCGATGACATATCATATACCGTTGAAAGCTCTCGAAGTCTACTTTTTGGAGAAATTTACGGTTTATGAATCCATTCAGTGTACCGAAAGTTGTAATCAAAACAGTGTAAGAAGTGTAGAAATGTAATTCCACACATCAATGTAGCATGTATAATACGGGACACTGTAGCACGTTACTGTAGCAGAGTATTTAAACACATTTTAGGGTTTTATTTTCATAACTTGAAGAGGGAAAAACGTGGTGGAGGCTGAAGCTCTGGAATTCTTTTATCTCTTGGAGTTCTTGAAGGAGAAAGGAAGCTTGGAAAGAGGAAGAACTACAATTCAAAGAGAATTACATCAAATTTGCTAAGTTTTTCCCTTCCCTTTCATTTTCTGAATGTCTCCATGTTGTATTGTATTTTACCACGTTCTTAAACATGTGTAACTGAATCTGAATTGGTTGAGGGTGATTTCAAAGCCCCTGATATGGTTTTTGTAAGTTGATTGTGTAAAGAATTGTTATCCAATTCTCTAATTGAAGTTGCTTGTATTCTCTCATATTTAATGCTTATGATTGCTTGCTGATTGTATTTTGGTGGCCAACTGAATATAATTTGGATGTCGTCTATTGCTAGACTAGAAATCTTATCCGTAATTGTCTTGAATTTCTAATCATTAGTAGCAAAATTGTGATCAGAGATTGCAATTGGAGAATATAACCTAAGTTAAATAATCCGAGCTTGTGTGTTTATTGCTTAGATCAACCTATCTTTCTTATCATAATGTATCCATTGAATTAAACTCAGAGAGCTTGTTCTAGGTTGTTTAATGGATAGAGATTAAATAAAGAGCTTTTTTTATTTAACAACAAAGTAAGGAAAGATTGGGATAACAGAGCTTGTTGTTATCTACGGTTGATAATTTCAATGCTGTAATTGAATGACAATTCTACGATTAATTCGCAAATCCATATCTTGTGGTAGAGAAGGATCCCTTAACCAGATTTCCCTCATTGATCTTTTATTCAAATTATCTTCTGTTTTGTTATTCTTAATTTGCATTCTTATTTCACTTAGTTTATCATTCAACAAAACCCCCCCATTTAGTTAATTGTTGCTGGAAATAACAAATTCAATTAGAATCAATCCTCGTGGGAACGATATCTTACTTATCACTTTATTACTTGTGCGACTAGTATACTTGCTAGTTTCAAACGCATCAGGTATTCTGAAAATGATGACTCCTGGAACTGGTTCATGAGATAGCGTAATCATGTTGTACAAAATGTTCGAGATCTTGTTTTCATTTTTTACCGTTATCGTAGCATTGAACGAGCTATTATAGCAATTTTCCCTCATGCACCGCATGGATTGTGCACTCATCATCTGAAGGGTAACTTGAAGGCAACTTTCAAGGACAAGACATTGTTGGAGATATACTACCGAGCTGCAAGAGCATATCACTGTGCTGATTTCAACTATCATATGCGACAAATTGAATCGTATATGCCAACAACTGAAACTTATCTTCGAGAAATTGGAGTCAAAAAATGGTCACGTTCATAGTTTCATGGTCGACGGTATAATATCATGACAACAAATATAGCTGAGTCGATGAACAGCTGCTTGCGACACCATCGATTCCTCCCGGTGACATTGTTAGCAGATTATTACCGGGCCAACTTGCAGCAATGGTTCTATGAGCATCGACAGGTATATGCTAACTCGGAATTACATCTCTCATCGTGGGCTAACAAGTTGATGGTGGAGCGTTTAAAGGAGGGAGAACGTATGAGGGTTAGTGGTATCTCTCTTACTATGTATGAGGTTAGATGCAACGACCGTGTTAGCATCGTTGACATGCATGCTCGTACATGCACGTGCCGGGTGTTTGATCTTGACCAGCTTTCGTGTGCACATGTATTAGCTGTTTGCAAACGTGTGAATCTACTGACGTGCCATGATTATTGTGCCCATTGGTATACGACTGAAACATTACTACATGCATATGCTCAGCCAGTTGTTCCTGTTAGAGTTAGTGAGGATTAGGTAGTTCCTGAGGAGGTTTGCAGCTGAGTGGTTCTACCGCTAGTCATGAAGAGACCAACTGGTCATCCTCGAAGGAATCGAATCCCGTCTGTCGGTGAGTCTAGCTCGTCTCGAACTTACGGGCGATGTGGAAGTTCCGGGTATAATCGTCAAACTTGCCGAAACCCAGTCCCATTTCATGACAGGGGATGATGTCTACCAAATGCAGGCAAGGAGTTATTTTATCTATGTAATATTATTTGTTTGCTTAAAGCGACGTAATATATTTATTTTATTCCAATTTGTGGCTTGTTCAAATTAATAACTTTCATATATGTGATTTTGTCATTGTATAAAACATTCATGCATGAAACATTCATTTATGTGCTTTATCAATGTACGTAACATTAATGTATTAAACATGAATTTATGTGTTTTTTCAATAATGTATTTACAAGTTTTCGTACCACTATACATGGAAAAGATGTGCGACTATACAAAAAATGTCACTATACAATAATATGTACATATCCACAAACTATCTACCCAAAAAAATGTGTAACTATACATAATATATACATGACACGAAATCATGGTACAGTCGTGCTGGGCTGCTCCTCAACCTTCGCTGAATCAACATCGGCATGCACAATGGTGGTCGGAAGATCTGCTGACACAAAATCAGCAAGCCCTGTGGTGGCCACAACATTGGCAGGCACAACATCTACAGGCACTGTGAAGGCCCTAACCTCTGCAAGTGCTGTGACAGTCGTGGCGGCCTCCTTTGCCTGTGGATGATCGCGATTAACCCAAAGCTGTACCGCCATTCTCTCCCGTTGGCATTCGTCCGTGAACGCCTTAATGGCTATCAGTGGAACGCCCCCCGCTAAAAACTCGATGTAGTTCAAACAGTACACTCCGCATGATCCTCCCCCAACCTCCTGCTGTGGCACCTCGGTCTCATGCTCGATGCTTATAATGTCGTATGGGGTTGCGGGGTAGTCAGGACGACAGTAAACATCCATTGACACCATACGGGGTATCAGCTCAGACAGGCATCTGACTGTCTCTCTGACTGTGTCTGTGAAACTATGCCCAACATATGAGTCATATATGACAACATGTCAGTGATTGAAATCCACCTCGGCTGCCACCCAATTATCGTCGTCGATGTTAATAAGGACATAGAGCTGAAAAGGAAATTGACACCATGGAAATCGATCATAACATTTCAAATAAGAGGATACATACTAACCCTTTCAATATAAATGTACTCACCCTGTCCACATGGACCCATGGTCTTCCAACGAGGGGCATCTCTCCCAGGACAAACTCGACCATATCGGCCTCGTTAACCTAGTTAATGTCATCCAATCTGTCCGAGTATTATTCCCACAACGACTTCACTTTCAACTGCAATTTCATGAGCTCGGTTAGGGCATTGAAGGAATCAGAAATTAACTACAAATTCAGATGTTTATGAAATACGTACCCAAAATATGGTGTCCAGGAAGGCAGACCTCTGGACACCAGGTGCAGCCATAGCGCGAGCTCTACAACGTAGCATCCACAAGTAGCTATCCATCTGCTGAATACAGTAATAGTTATCAATAATAATTCGACATGTATATTGCAATATTGGAGGAGACTATAAGGACTTAAACTACCTCAGATGCAAGCCGCTTTGACGGCCTCAACAGCGCCTTGAAGAACGCACGATCAATGGTGCAGACGCCCAAATTAATATCACCCTCCACGTCCCTAAGCCATGCATCGAAGGCAATGACATAGCAGTTGCTAGAGGGGCACGTGGGTCAAATAGTGGATAAAGGGGCTGCTGATCTGGTCTCTCTACTGGCTGAATAACCAGGGCCTCTGGCTGTACATGCTGATCGTTTGGGGCTTTCTCCTGTGGCTTAACCCTCGCCCTCTTCCTACCCGGTGGACTGACAAAGGGGCTCTGCTTATGCTTTGCCAGAAGTAGCCGGCAACCTCGACGCAAAACGAAGCTTGTAGGAGGAGCATTAGCGGCACGAATACTCGTGTCCACAATTTTCGGTTTAGTTGGCTGCTGGCCTTCACCTTCATCGCTCGAACCTCCATCTGAATCCTGTATTAAAGCAAACTTCAACGTCAGGTTAAGCGTGGAAATCACAAAACCTGATTTGTAACTTTTGCAACGTACCGTGTCAACGTATCCGAAGTGGCCACCCAATAGCACAACAGCCTTACGCAGAAGAACTATCTCCTCCTGCATTTGCTTGTTCTCCGCCCTAACAATGCAAGCTCACGCAGAACTATGCTCTAGAACTCATCATGGACTGGTTGCGCTTGTATGTCATTATTAACGATCAACTTCATAAACCAACGGAGTAAAAAATGTAAACGGATAAGAATACGAATGAAAATTCTCATTACATACCTTCGAGCTTGGAGGGACATCGTGTACAAGAGGGGAAATGTCACAGTAGGTGGTAGCAGGACCCGACGGAGGAATCGAATCGCCTACAGGTCTATAGCTGTCAAACATCTCTGGCACAGGACTGATGGGGGTACTGACTGTGTCAATGTTTGCCCCCACGTCAGGCCTATAGAGGGGACTATGTCTAGCGGCATGAGTTCCGGATGGATCCTCGTGACTGTAACTCTCGTACGCTGGAAGTGTAGGACGAACAGGGGAAGCAGACGATGGAGACCGCATACGAACATCACCTGCAGGACTGATTGTGTCTCTGGCTGGCCCCATATCAGGTCTAACAGGGGAATTCTTACCAACAGGAGGTGGAGCAGATGGATCCTCTTTCGAAAGTAGCTTAATCCTCTCAATGGGCAATAATGGAGCATCCACAGATGTCGCCCAAGCCACATGTGCACCTCTCCAGATGCCATCTACTTCAGCGAGCCTAACATACCAATGTGTCCTCTGCTCTGCCTCAGATGACTCCAAAAGGATGAGTGGACGAGCCTGCATAAACAAATAACAATCAGATTAAACAGTGATCCGGTGTGACCCAAAATAAGAAAAGTTCATAAGACAACGAAACCGTACCAGCCTCCTAACCTGCAGGACATCATGTTTGATAATGTGCTCTGATGGGGTCTTCTTTGTCTCCCACTTCAACAAGCGCGGTATCCTCCCCTCATAGTCCTTGCCCACTCGCCCATAAGTCGCGCCAATGTTGGCACGGCCTCGTACAACCGAACCTTCATAACATAAGGGTTATTTAATGACACTATATATTTAAATTTGTACACCAAAGAAAATAATAAACACGTCAACACACATGTTTTGCAGTATGTATCTGAATAGCATAGGGGCACCCTTCTAAGTTATATTTCTCTATCTGCTTCGTCTTCGCTTGGGCTCGCTTCTTATATTTTTGTAACCTCCCGTCCAATGCGTTTTTCATTCCTTTAAGTGTCTTATCAAAAGACACCGAACCCTATGGATAATTATTAAAATTATCCATTGTGTGGACAAAATTCAATCACACATGGGAGACAAGTTGGTATCAATCCTGTGCCATGAAAAAACACTCCAACATGTAGTACAATGCCAGCTTCACAACATCCTCGTCTGGCATACGAGACATATTCAAATTCTGAAGTCTCCCATAGAAATCCCTGACCTCCATGTCCTCGTCCTCGAAGTACGTATCCAACAAAGGGCATAGATTCAACACAGTCGGTATTGGTGGCACCATGAAAGCAAATCTCAATTCGATAACCAAACCAAACTTGTGGGCAAAAAAAGGTATCATTCTTCCTGCAAAGAAGGGAAAAAAAACATAAGAAGACAATAATGGTAACAAAAAAATAACTACAAATACCAGATGCTCAAAAATACGATTTTTTAACTACATTATAGTTCAAAACCATATTTTTACCTTCAATAAGGAACCACATCTTTTCATCGTAACCTACAGTGTTAACCTTCCACAGAAGCACATTGTGCACCAACTGATATGGAAAGGATAACTCTTGAATGTCTAGGATAAACCTAAAACATGTATCACGAAACATGTCTTTTTGCCTCGCACTCAAGTTCACGCGAACCCATTCAATACAGTCCAAACTTGCCAAGTTTGTGATCACCGCATGGTAGTGCTTATCATATGGTGTCTTCAGGGTGAAGGACAGTCCAAATTCACTTGTCATTTGCTTCAACCTACAAATACAAGGCTGTTATAGTTAAATATGATGCAAAAAGACAAAAAAAAAAAACAAAGCTCAAACAAGTAACCTGCCAAAACGCTCGACGAAACTCGACAAAACTCAACAAGTACGATAGATCTCGACAAGATAAACCGACAAAACTCCTGTCGGATTCCTCCAACTGACTATACGACTTTGTCGAATGTCGGATTATGCTCATCCGACATGTCAAGTGTCGGATACATGGTTCGAGACGTCGATATGTCGGTTTTCACGTATCCGACACCCGACATGTCGGAGGAAAGCTAGTGTCGAGTGTCAGATTATTCATCCGACACTCGATGTCTTCGAAAATAGACTGATATCGAGTATCGGTTATGAATCCGACACGACTTGACACGTAAGTGTCGAGCGTCAAGTGATATTGAGAAAAATTCGACACTCGCCATCGTCTACCTCACGATGAAACCTGTAGGTTTCCATAGTTTTCATACACATCAACCCACAAAAATCACATAATAACACTAGATTTATCCCTAAAAACAAAAAATAAGTTCACAAATCCGGCAGAAACTCAAATCCCTAATTAAGATTCCCTAAAAACTAAATCAAATCTAACGAAACAGAAAACAACCAAATAAATTACTAAAACTACGAAAAAACCGACAAATAAACATACCTCAGTGTCGATGGGTGCTTTTGTCTGCGTCGTCTTCCTTCCATCCTCAGCCGATGCTCGTGTCGGCTTGCATTTCGAGCGGTGTCGAAGAGTTTCGGTAATTTTTGTCTGAAGAGAGAAATAAGGTTTTGGAAAAAAATTGAATGTATAAGGGTATTTTAGTCTTTTTGTCCACAAAGTGTCTACGCCGTAAAAATTTTTTAAGATGTGTCCAAATTTTATCAAGGATCCCTAATTGTATCCATTTTTTCAATTTTTCCTATTTCTTTCCCCAGCCCCACTCCTTCCCCACGCCAAGATATATCTTACCAATCTAAATAAAATGATTAATTGATTATTATCATATTAATGTAAACTACTAAATGATTATTCATGAAAGATATAGTAATAATAATATTTAAAGGAAAAATCATATACAACTTTATTGATCTAAGTCATAGTCAAAAGGAATGAGTAAAGAAACAAAAAAAAAATCTCAATGAAAATGAAAAATATATAAAGAGATAATATTCTAAAATTATGTTCCATGTTAATGTAGTATTATCTCTTTATTCTTTTTAAGACACTCAATTCGCTATTTGTGAGGGTAGTGGAGAATTAAAAATTGATGCACTTAAGAAATAATAAAGTGTTTTAAAAAGAATATGACGGCTAATGGCTTTCCTAGTTTTATTTTGCATAATCAATTTAAAGTTTTAATAAAATAAGGTTTAGGGTTTAGGGGACAGCTATTTTCTCTCAACTAGGGTCGCCGGAGTTACTGTTTACTCCGCTCGTTTGGCGAATCAGCCTTTGAGATTTACATATGTTGTAGATCAGAATATCCTGAAGGAACTTTCCTTCTTGACCCTCTTTAGATTCCGATCGGAAGGCGATCAAAACCGTCGATAATAGTGTTCGGATTTACTATTTATCCGCTGCCAACCGGCGAGTGAAATGACACCACCATCACCATCGTGTTGGCCTTGGCTCGATCTACAACTTTTCCTTCATCAGCACCACCAGATTCACGCCGCAACACCTCCATTCAGGGCCACAAAGTTTCGGATTTTCACTATTCACCGCCGCCTGCCGCCTGTCACCGGCGAGTGGCATCTCACCTCCATCAAATTCTTGTAGATCAGGCAACTTTCTACAAGTTTCCCTTCATCAACACCACCAGATTCGCGCCGCAACACCTCCGTTCAAGGCCTCAAAGTTTCGGATTTACTATTTACCACCACATCTCGCCGGAAAACGGCGAGTTGTATCTCACCTTCGCCACCATCTAGTAGATTGGGCAACACTGACCAACTTTTCCTTCTTGGCCGTCATCTGATTCCAACGAAAAACCCCTCAAATCGCAGCTTCTTCAATTCGGATATTACTGTTTATTGCGGTGGTCACTATTCATTTACCGGAGACACTGTTCATCAGCCCCGCCCAGTTTGTTCTTCAGGTTATTTCATGCATCTTTGCTTGTTGGTCGATTTCCTGATTCCTTGTGGTTTGGTCAATGGATTCGCATAAGACTAATTGGGCCGACAAAGTTAAGATTACCGATTCGAGTAATCGATGTAAACTGCTAGGGATTACTCCCAAGAAACCGGGTACAGTACTTGAGATCCCGGATGAGATCGTTGATGAAAATGTGGCCGAATGGCGTAGATGTCTTGTTGGTTTATTTCCGGGATATGTGATGCCTTTTCACGCTGCTCGCTCGTTGGCCATGCGTGCATAGAAATCCAGCGGCTTGGAGGACGTCCGTTCTATAAACAAGGGGTTTCTCATCTTCCGCTTCCAAACGGAGGAAGAGGTTCATAATATAATTGCTCGCGGTCCTTGGATGTTCGGAGGTAAAACAATTATCTTACAACCTTGGAACCCGTATTTAGATTTTAATGCAAATCAATTGAGGTATATTCCTGTTTGGATCCGATTATATGGCCTGTCTTTCCCTTTGCGGACAACCAAAGGTCTTAGCATTGTTTCCAGCATGGTTGGACAACCTATGTCTTGTGACAAGATGACTTCCGATCTTTCCAGATTGGAGTATGCGAGGGTATGTGTTCTTCTTGATGCAAAGCGCCCTCCGATCCAGAACTTTGAGTTCAAGTGCAAACTCTCTCCTGAGCCCATCCAAATTGAAGTCGAATATGAGTGGATTCCAAAACGTTGCTCCAAATGTCGCAGGTTTGGTCACCGTTGTCCGGAACCGGCAAAGACTCCAGTCCAGGATAAGATTGAGGCTAGCACCTCTGATAGCACCCCTTCTGATGATGCCCCCTTGAATTCGGGTAAGGTTGCGACTGATGTCGCTGAGAGTTCCAAAGCTGTTGCTATTCCAGCAGATTCTTTAGTGCAAGTTGTGCCTCCTAAGATTGCTACAGTTTTGAGCACAGAGTCAGTCTCAGAATCTGACTCTCTATCTCCTTTTGCGACCGACCAAGGTAAGCTTTTGGGTACTATCCATTACTCAACCAATCGCGAGGCATCTGTTTCGTCAGGACGGATAAACACAGGACAACCTCTTGAGACTTCTTCCTCCCGTTTTGAGCCTTTGAATAGGCTGAGTGATGAGAACCAATCTGATAGGATTGATCATACTCATACGGACACCCCAGCTACCCCGGTAAAGAAGGGTAAGAAGAAGAAAAACAAGAACGGCTGAATCTCTTGTATTTTTATGATTTAAACCTTTCGTGGCCATTTATCATTTATGTTGTTAAGGCCGTTTATGGCCTTTTTACTTTGTTTTAGACCGCTTGTGGTCTATATTTTTTTATCTTTTGTTGGATTGTGTGTTTGGACTTTACGTCCTTCTTGTAATTCTTAGGGTATGCCCCTCGGATTTTTGTACATTTTAATTTTTTTGGATTTATATTACTAAGTAACTTTTCCAAAAAAAAAGTTTTAATAAAAAAAAAAGGCAATAATATAATTTTATATTATTACCATAATTAATGTCTTATATATAAATTAAAAACAATAGTTTATTTTACATTTTTAATAGATAATAGTAAGATGCTAGTGCATATACACGTGTGCAGGGTAGGAAGTAGTAAACCCTTTCCCACCCCATCCTAATAAGCGAATTATTTCAATGGTGAAGCATTACTAGTTTTTTCATATTGACATATAGATTCCTTCCTATTCTTTTCACACGTATGAATTTCTCGAAGTGTGCCTAGTGAGAGGCCCTCCATGAAGTACTTAATTTGATAAACGATTAATAGTAGTGTGCGTTTATATTTTCATTTCTGTTTTAATTTTCATATCTTATAAACTGATTACAGCTAAAAGTCAGTATATATTATTCTCTATTAATTAATCCGTATTCCGTAATTTGTAATATATATTAAGGTCATTTTTGCTCAACAACTTTCTTAAAATACATTTAAATTTTTTTCAATAAAATAAAATTAAATAATGTATGCTTAAATAAATGAGACATTTAAATACGTGTTCTTAATTGACATGAACTTTAATAAACAAAAAATGGTTGTTGAAAGAGTATGAAATTACTTATATACCCTTTCAACAATCTTTATTTTCTCCAAATTACCAAGTTGAAAAATTAAATAGTTTTATGCTTCACTATAGTCTTTCTTTGATTACAAAGTGTCAATTTTTTCCACGAAGATAAAAACCTTTTTAAGCCCAAAAAGGCGAGCGTTTTGTTAACGGTAATACGATAGTTACAACAATGAGAAAGCAACCGTCAAAATGCCCATTCCAACCTAGCACCTAAAATGCTCAGTCAAAGCTTGCATCTAATTAATTAATTTTGTGTTTAAGGATCGCCTTATGATATAGTCTAATTTACTGCAATATTCATAAATAGACAAGTAAAGAGACAGCATAAATAGCACTATTTTCTAGCTAGTTAGTTGGGGTTGTGATCCAAAATTGCCCATAATGTGATCGCTGACGACAGCCCATAAACGGCAGTTGAACAAAGCTTTAATGAAATTGCAGCATCCAAACCCGCTAGAGCGGAGTGTACCCTATATTTTCAACGTGCACTACATGAATTACTTGTCCACCACCATATTTACAAATTGAATCCTTAAGAGTCACCGTATTCTGACTAGTAACAGAGGATTGGTGCGTCGTCCATGGTTGATAAAACTAACCAAATCCCAGGGGAATTTGTATAAATTCCAGATCTCTTTACCTCTAGTCCTAACCCCCACATTCCGAATGAGAATTCAAAGGACAGGTGGATGTTTGTGGGCAACAAAAACACAGCCAACGACCTATCCGATCAGCTTACTATTTTTATACACGTGATGCCTTTAACTATATTTTTTTCCTGACGAAACCACGTTGGAATTTTGTTTCCATGAACAATGATGTGAAATACCCCATTTATGAATTTCATTTCCGGTGATTGAGGTAGAGAGAAAGACCCATATAGTGAGCAAAAAGCAGATAAAATTTAATCTTCCAGCAATAAAAAAGTTGTGTTGTTGCACCAGCGCAATTTGGAGCAGATGTTTCCACTGAATCACAAGCATTCAACGAATTATGAAATAATTTCTGCGCAGGAATTCCATGGAGAAATTGAAGCCTTTCGCAACCCTCGGAGAAAAGTTCTTGTAAGCTCAGAAACGCGACTAAAGCGTGGAGGTAGCAAAACGAAATTGTTTTTGCTACGATCTAACATTGCTAATGAATACAAGTCCACAGTATCAAAGTTGATTGCTCATTCTCTTATATTACAACCATTGAAATTCAAGTATCTTGAAGATGGACAACTTAGTGAAGAAAGTAACCTCAAGGACATGGTATCTGAACTTCTTCTTCAAACTTTCTAGGAGCTGCGAACATCATTAGTTTGTTAATGGTCCTTCGAGTCCAGTGGCAAACCTAGAATTTTACCAAAGGGGACACTTTAAATTTTTTTTTTTAATGTTTAAAATACAGTTCATAAATCTCAGTTGTACAAGAATTTTTTCAAAAAAAAAAAAAAGAAAAAAAGAATACCAAAAGAAAGGGACATAACGAACCTCAACGGTAAAATTAATCATAATACAATAAAGCAAAATACAAATATCGAATGTTAATATTCTTCACCAAAAATTGTAAATAATCAAAATTCACCAAAACTTATAAAAAGAGTTAGTTGTTACCGTTCACCAAGAATTACTTAAATTTGTATTCTTTTAATATAAATAGTAACTGACGACATAAAACAAACAATCGAAAGAAACATCCTGTTACTCTATACTTCAGCCTTCGTCTTCAAAAGAGTCTATAACATCAAGATGAGGGGTATTTTGCTTGTCAAAATGTTCAAGAAAATTTGTCTTGATGTCATTTATTTCACTCTTAGAGTAAATACTTAAGAGTAGTAGTAAGCATTGGTGTAATTAAATACACTAATACCTAAAGTAGTAATAAGCGTTGGCATAATTCAATAAATTAAGAAAGTTACCCGTAAATATTGGTAGGGACGAAGCTTCCTTAAAATCCAGTGTCCTTAGACTTATTAGTCTTTTTTACAGAGGTTTCCTAATTATGTATACAACTATACAATTAATCGCTCACTGTCCTAAAACTAGGTTTGACATCAACCAAGTATTTTTTCCAGCAATCTTTACCTGTGTCACATAAACAACAAAAAAAAAAAATAGTAGACTAGTTTTATTTTCTGATGTAACAAAGTGGTAACCATAGAGCTTACTCATAAAAATAGTTGGTTAGATAACACAACATATAGATTATACAACTAATAAACGAAAGTGTTAAGACTACCACATTAACAAAATACTTCGTACATTAATAAAATACTTTGTGCTGATAACATGTTAGAAATAAAGTACATAATTATTAGCTCACTTTATGAGACAAAATAAATGAAGAAATCACAAGCATTTGATTAAGTAACATTGGGGCAAGAGGAGGAGAGAAATTTGCAAGAGAAGTTTTTTATTGCTTGAGAGTGTACTTCGCACATGGTCCTTGGGGCTATTTATAGCAAGGGTGCCACCTACTTGGACGAATGGGAATTTTCCAAAATCCTAACAAATGAAAGGAGGCTGAATTTTCATCAATCCCACCAGTTTTTTGCAACAACTTTTAACCAATCAATTTTTGCCCTGAGACACCCACTTCGTTTTAATCCAAGCAGTTGTAGAACAGAGATATCTCGATAACTCTTTGCACATGCATATTTATTTGGCTGCCACGTCGTGGACATCCAGATTATTTTATAACATATACATATTTATTTTCATTGGTGTTTAATTTATTAATTTAAATAAGTTGACAACTTGTAGTATTCACATAGAGTTAAAAATGCAATTCAGACCTGTAAAAGCTTCGTATAGTTGATTGTATAAGAAGTTGAATTCAAATTGGCTCGCTAATTTCATTCATAATGATAATGTATTCATTTTATAAAATCTAATATATCTAATATAACATAACATCGTTGGATGCCACCACATTAAAATTTCGTTCATATATTATGATATTTTATTATTCGATTATCATTGTAAACATTAATCTCTATGAGAATAGTTGTACGCTTAATTATGTATAATATTACTTCTTTTTCCCTAATTAGTTGTCAATTACAAATTGTCTTTCCAAATATCAGATATATGGTTAAATATTTATTTTTTTATAATAAAAAAACACGAGAAAAGACAACGTATTTTGTCAAAAAAAAAGCTCTATCATCTTTTTGCGTTAAACATGTCAAAATATAATTTTAACGAACATTAATAAAATTAGTTTAGGTGAGGATAGCTTTGGAATTCACTTCATTTTCCTAGCTCCAAAAAAATTTACCACGGACTAATATTCTTTCTACCTTAATCTGTTCTACCATTTTTTTTCTTTTTATCCAAGGAGATTAGTATCACTTCTATCTTAATTTCTTTAGTCATTTTGTTCAACAGTCTAATTCATCATCGAAATTAATAGATATCAAAAATCAATTTTTTTAAAAAAAAAAAAAAAATGCTCAACAACAAGCCAGTGTAAGTTACCAACTGCCTGCACTGGAAATGTGGCCCCCCAAAAACAAAACTACAAAAGAGGTAGTACTACATTGGAAGAAAGGATACCATTTTGATACGCAAAACTTTTGACTTCTGTTAACCTTGATCTCTCCTCAAACAACCAAAATTGACCACCATTCTCATCCAGTAACAGTAATTTTCACAATCCCTTCGTAATCCGGAGACCAAATGTCACAACCAGACATTGTTTTCCAAACACCTAAACTCCAAAGTTTGAACCGTATGCATGCCAACAGAACACCATCAGAGGCAGTGGTATTGACAGAAAGCCCAGACAGTGCTGTAGATGCTACATTTGATCCTTGACTGGTACAGGCAACCCCTAACCAGCTTAGGTGCAGCTAGTTGGCATTTCCGGCATCAGATACACATTCAACTATTCATCAGCTAGCTGTGCATGAGCACCTATCAACCATCTGTCTTTGTTTCAGACCCCAAGCATATATTTCTTATCTAATAAATGTGGGTGGCATGTAAATGGTTGCATATAACTGCATAGGACTTTTTTCTGTCCACAATCGAAAGAGAGTTGTAAAGGTCTTATACGAGTTCTCATATAGTAGGCCTATATAAACCAATACTTGTCCATCCAAAAGTGTTATGTGTGACAGCATGAACCGGTGTGCAGTTTGTGCTCATGGCTCAACTGTTATTTACAGTCCATTCCAAAAGTGTTGTGTAACAGCAGGAACCGGTGTGCAGTTTGTGCTCATGGCTCAACTGTTTTTTACACATTGATGGCAAGGTCTACTGCCCTAGACTTAAAGCATGCTTGTTTTGACTAGTCTACTAATTAAAAGAGCTTTTTTAATGCTAAAGCTCTTCCAACTTTCTTTTTTTCCCTGTTGTTTGGCTGTTCCTAAGAAGAGCTTAATGATTTAAAAAGATATTTTATGTCTTTTAGGAGAAACTTAAAATTGAGGCTTTTAGAAAAAAACTCTTTTATTTTAAAAAGTTGTAGAATATCAAATCACATTTACCATATTTTAGAAGATTTACCTTTTTCTTTCTTTCCTTATAAATTTAACAACAAAAATCATTTTGGAAATTTAACATTAATAAGTATTTGTTTATTTATACAACCAAACATCCAGCAACTTTTTTTTTTTAAATAAAATCTCTATTTTTATAAGCTTTACTCAAATAAAATCTACTTAATAAACTCTACTCGGAAAAGCCAAAACAAAAGGGTACTTACTACACTAACAAACTCAAATTACTAATGATCGGATGTAAGTTCATATCTAGCACAACTCACGAGGCCTTGACACTAGATACTACATCTAATGACCAGGCCTTAGGCAGAAAACTTTACAAGGTTACTAAATAATCATATGCCTTGATCTCATCTTCTACCCACTTCTCACACAAGTGAACCAAAAGAGAATATTGCATATTAGCAATCAAGCAAAGAATGTCTTGAGCAAATTCTAGCAAGCAAGCAAAGAATGTATTCAGCACTATATACAATTCATTAACTTCAATGAAGCAACATTCCTAAACTCAGAGAGAAAGGAATAATATCAAATATAATTCTAATTCTAAAGAAGACAATATAAACAGAAACTAAAGAATAGAATAAAAAGATGAAGAATGTGCAAGACAACTCTGAAGGACTCAACTGATCCAAATCCCCATATCTGATATATAAATCAACAAATAGAAAAAACTCCTTGCATTGGATCAGTACATTGATAATATATCACAAAACTCTGAACTGAATCAGCTAAGCTGCCTTACCACTTCTTTTGCAATTTAATTAAATAACAATATATGCATCACTAGTTTATTATTCAAATGCTGAAATGATAATCTTTCAAATAAACACACAAGTTAATTTTCAATCTCATCAGGTACCAAAAACAAAACAACAATACTGCTTTATAAAAACAAACTCCACCAGATATATTACTTAATAAACCAGTGGTCCATTGTTGAATATACATTGAGCAATTACTCAACATACATCTATTAGTTTAACCAATATAAGATATTTGAGCAGCTGGCAATAATTTAGGTTATATGCATGAACAATTCTCCTTAATGCTTAACTTAAAAAGACACCTCCAACATGTGGCTACTTTATGCCACTTGAAATAGAAAACTAATCATCAGCAAAACATATCATTATTCTTCGTAATAGATGAAAAAAAAAATTAAATGCTATCAAAATAATCTAAAGCAAGCAAAAATTCAATCAAACAGACTTCAAATGATTTTCTTCTTAAACAAGTAAGCAGTGCAGTATTTGCAATTTGCTATCACAGTTTCACTGTAAAGATTACCACTCAAGCAACTTTCATAATACAGAATGGTACAACCATAACTTTGTAAGAAACTAAAGAATTAAAGTTTTGTCATATCTGGCTACAGGATTGACAACACAATAAACAAAGTCGACGGACCTATGTCAATTAACTACAACTGAAACAAACTAGACTAACACTGACCCATCAGTTGCATATACTCAATACAATTGTGCTACTTATCTTGCCTGAATAATACAACACCCAGCCAATATCGCTTTATCAGATCACATATCAGTTTAGTTAAATTCTACTTTTTCTCTACGAAATCTAAAGATAAGTATCAGTAATAGGGATAAGAGGTTGAATTACTAGTATCATAACGACGAGATCTAGAATGGCTAACACTATCCAATGTTGCCCCAAAAACCCTTCGACTGTAATCATAATTCGTACCAGGATTATGTGTTCCATACCCATTACTTTGGTGTGTTACAGTTACACCAGGAGGAGGCGGCTCTGAACCAAAAAGAATATTGTTAAGCAAGCATGAAATTAAGAGAGATTATAAAGTTCAAAAAATTAATAATAATTATTATTATTATAAATTAGAAAAAAATAAGAAAGCCACCTTGAGAAGAATAAATACTGGCAGGGTTAACTGAAACCCTGCAGAGTGCCGGTATTCTTGTCGACTGATGAGAATTTTCCACATTATTAACTGGAACATGTACAGGGTCCATCCTGGATTTACGAGATGACAAAGAATTAACTGTTGTGGCTGAGTTTTGAGAATTCTTGTCTTGCCCAGAAAGCTGTTCAATAAGCTCTACGTCAATATCAAATATTACGATAATAATACAAGGGTATTAAAAAACATGCAAAATTTCATTTATGTTTTACTAAAGTCTGAACTAACTACAAAAACACAGATGGGGAGAAATTATCCAAAAAAAAAAGGACAGAGAGGATAGTAATTACATGCCAACATTATTTTAAAAAATTGGCAGAAATCTTCCTCTGAAACTTTGAAATTCAGTACAAAACTCGTCTAATATTTTAAAACTCGTCATAAACTTTGATTAAAATTTAAAAAATCTGTCATAAAACTCCCACAAAAGTGTTATAGATCTCCTTAATTTTCATAAAGTTAACCAAAAACCTCCTCTTTAAGGGATGCCTATCCATTTTTCAATCCAAACAACAAATACAGACAAATCTCAATTTATATATTGTCTAAACCACCTTAAAATTTCAAAAATCATCAAAATCCTACTCTAATACTCACCAGAAACCCTTATTCTTTTCCCTACCCAGAAATCCCTCAACCTTCCCTTATCTAAAACTTAGTGAACCAGACTAAGAATCAAAATTTGGCAGCAACTCAAAAAATTTATATCTGAAACAGAAAGATACTTACAGCGAATCTAAGAGTACGATTGTAGAGGGTGACAACTCCAGAAAAGAGCTTAATAGCATAGTCTGCAATCTCTTGATTTTCATATTCAGCAAATGCATAACCTTTGGGCTTATCAGTTTCTTTGTCTCGTGGAATGTACATTTCCACCACTCGCCCTGCTTGTATCAGAATATCATACAGCACTCGCTCGCTCACCCTCTCATCCAAATTACCTATAATAAATTCATTAGCTAATTGAGATCAAATTCACAACAATCACAATAATAATCATAAGCTGCCCCCTGTAACGCTACCGGGGAAGCTGAAATCCCCAAAAAAAAAATATTCCCAATTGCCGGCACTGGCATGGTAGCTCCCCAGTAGCTTGATTTAGAATTCAAGGCCGGAAAAATTTTTGTCTTTTTTTAATGATGGGGCAATGAGAGAACGCTTGCAAGGTTGAAAATCCCCAATGACAATACTAAAGAAGTCCACCAGGCTACCGTCCCAGCATCGTTACCGGGAACCTCAAATTAGGAAAAAAAAAAAAAAACTCTCGCGAAGCCAGCAACTTCGATTTAGAATGCAAGGCAGTGTTTTATTTAGAATGATAATAAGTTTTAGACTACGTTGCTGGACCGGGAGAGCTCTTCAATTCCGAGTTAAATTAAGTGCTCACAATTCAAAAACAAGTTTAACAAAAATTTAAAAAAATCATCTGACGGTCTGTCCAATACCCAGACAAATAAAACCAGGACAGTGACGACAACGACGATTATCAAGAGACTAGGGAAGATCATCCTTACCTATGTAAACGGTGCACCGAGGGTTTGTAGACATTGTTGCTGGAGAAGAGAGGAAACCGAAACGACGCCGGGTTGTACTGTTGAATGAAGTGAAGGCAAGCAGCCGACGCTTTGATTTGATTTGTTTGGAGAGGGTGGGGATTAGGCTGGCCTCTGCCTGGCTGCCCCTTTTATAATGAGAGAGGGGTCTCCGTCTCCGGCACTAATTTGGAATTGCGTGGATTATCTAACAAGTTGGGACCAATCAAATATTGACACGTCTCAATATGATTAATCATTTAATATCGGAGACAGAGCTCTTTTTTTATTATTATAATTTGCAGTTTTGGTAATGGTTTAAAGAAAAAAAAATATATATATATATATATATATATATTTTTTTTTTTTTACGTAGCGTTAGCTGAGAGATTTCTCAATATTCTGAAACAAAATTTGCTAATTTTCAGTTAAATGAATTAGTAGAACTATTAATTAGCAATTTTAACCTTTATAAATAGAGAAATAACAATATCATCTATGAGGATTATCCTTAAAACTTCCTCCCTAAGGTTTTAAAAATATATAAATTATTGTAAGGGATAAAAACCAAAACACCCGCGCCTTATTCAGGCGGCCCCTAAGCTTAGACAGATTCCGTCTCCTTTCGAATCAATGGACCAAGGCATTTTGTAAAATAAAAAGTGCACGTGTGTGGAATGGGCAAAACGGTAAGTGAAACAAGGCCAACTAATAAAATCCAATCCAAATGACAAAACTTTTCGTTTGCCTTAAAAGTAAATATTAAAAAAAAAAAAAAACCCCTTGATTTGGAATACTATTTTTTTGGGCTTTTTTGGTTCTTACTTGGTTGGATACTAACGCTTTTTCTGGTGAACAATCAATGTATGCATGTATCTTGGTGTACTTGATCATGAAATGAACATAATTACTTTTTTATTTTTTTAAAAAAAAAGGGAACCATAATTTTGGAAAGTAAATTCTTTTGAGGTTTCTTTTTTTGTTAGTCAGTTATTTGCTTACTAATACTTTTGGTCAAGAATAACCGAACTATACATGTATTGTATGTATGATGATGGAATTAACACAAAAATGTTTGTTTTTTGGTTAGATGGCTGTCATTTGAAAAGCCATATGGCGGTGGGCTATTAATTGTTGTAACACTTGATTCACGTAATTATGTCTTCACTGGCAATGGCTGTATGTGAGGTGGAGAGCATCAATACTTGGAGGTGATTCTTGCAGTTGCTTGGGGATTACGTTGGGAGTGTAGACGGACTTGGGATGCCATTTTGCTTTATGGTCGATAGGCAAAAAAGATATTCGACCTGCATTTGCAGAAACTTGGCCATATTCAACAAAGAGTTTTTCTGCTTTTCATATTTATAAAAACTCCAAAAGGAGGTCCCCAACAGCATACAAGAGGAGGCTTTTCTTTCAAGCAAGCAAATCATCAAAGAAGGTTGATTTTGAGGAGCTAATGAAAGAAATATAACAACATTATCCAACTGCCCATAAATATCTTTCTAAGATCCATGCTATTTATTGGTGAAGGCATGGGTACAACACCAAAATTAAAAATAACCATATTACAGAATCCAATTCATGTATAGATGAGCATAGAGCACAACCTATTTTGACTATGCTTGAGGAAATATGGGGAAAGATACTGATAAGAATGAAAGTAAAGTAAGCAAACTAACTTAACTGCCTCTATTTATTGGTTCCGTTTCTTATTTTCTGTATTTTCTTTGAATTTATTTTTTTAAACCTAATATGTTATTCTTACATTACTTTCATTCTCATATGCAAGGGTTGATGAATGCAAGAAGTGGACAGTTGAATTCCCACTAGCTATCATGGCGAAGCTGAGGAAGAGTGGTGACGCAAATAGGTATTTGCAAGTTGGTTGGGGAAGGGATATGGAATCTGAAGTTGTTGAAGAAGGTAGAGTGTTTATTGTTAATTTGGCTAACACCTATTCTTGTTGTGCCTTCCAAGTTTTGTCATATCCCTTGTAAACATGAAATGGGATGTATAGCTTATAGCAGATCGAACCTAAATACGTACGTGGCAAAAATATTAAACACTGAGCACTATGCCAAAACCTACTCTCTAATGATAAAACTAGTGTATGATAAAAGAGAGTGGCCACAAGTTCACTACACACGAGATGGATCTACCTAATACAAGGAGGCCAAAAATGAGTGGAAGAAAGGATCCCTCTAAGACTTCTGGCAAAAAAAAAAAAAAAAAAAGAGTTTCAGCCTCAAGTGCAGCATTTGTAGAGAATATGGTCACAACAAGAGAAAATGCCAAGAGAATAGGGAGAACCTTTTGCGCAAAAGGAATGCTAAAATTCCAACAAGTGTAAGTGTTCTATATCAATTGTTTGAAACACCAAAGTTATTCTTTGTACCTAAAAAAAAAAAAATATTCTATCGATTTGTTTATTTTTCCTCTCAGGATGTTAATGCAGCCAACCAAGATGTAGTTACAACTAAACAAGATGTTGATCCAACTACATAGGACGTGTTTGCAGTTGTAGTTCACAAACAAGAGCTATTCCATGATAATCGTAGGTACAAATAAAAACATTTGTAGTTCTTATAAAGCGTGCCAATTGTTTATGCAAAGTCTTAGTTGAAGTTTTTCTTCTGCTTGGGTTGTTCTAAATGCAAAAATGGACGGAAGGAAATGGTGTTTTTTCCGATATACTCTATTGACAGCAACTTTTGGTGTATTTTTGGATATTCTGTTTGAGTGCATAGGGGCATAAAGCTATGAACCATTTTGGTGTATTTTTGGATATTCTGTGAACCATTTTGGTATTTTTGAATATGTTTTGAAGGAATATTTGTAGTCATTTGCTAATATGTCCATAGAATTGGCTCAAAGACTGCTACGTTGTTTATGTAATGGAACTACCGAATTCTTTTCAATAGGTTTTGTAATGCCCATTAGGCTTAAGTGAGGAAAGCCAGCCCAGCCCAAATTTATTTTACAAAAACAAGAGAAGGGTGAAGATAAGACGGACAGAAACAGGAAAGAGAGAGGGAGGGGTGCCATTTCACTGTTTACCGTCGCCTTTGACCGACGATTTCGGTCGATTGTCGGCGAGTTTTCATCCCCACGATATATCGTTTTGAAGCTTGTAACGTCCTCTTTCTCACCATGTATGCCTTGTCCTTGGGTTCTTCACCATTTTTTCGGATCGAAGCGTGGAAGCTGACGGCTTCCTATGCATTTTTCGGCCAAAATCTGGTGAGTTACCGGTAAATCTATACATTAAATTAAAGCTTGTTCCATGCTCTTTCTAACCATATGATAGGTGTTTATTTATATATTACTTTCATATCAATTCGTCTATGTTTCTTTGTTATATTCCTTGGTATTTTTATGTTTTTGTGTGGTTTTGATGTTTGTAGGAGTTTTGGAGCAACTTGCACAAAAATGGAGTAAAACCCTTCATTTTCACCTCTGCTAGTCAACCATCTTCTCGGATTTAATTGTATTGATATACAATGAACCCGATGACATGTTGTATACCGTTGGAAAGCTCTCGAAGTCTATTTTATAGAGAAATTTACGGTTCATGAATTCATTCAGTGTACCAAAAATTATAATCAAAACAGTGTGAGAAGTATAGAAATATAATTCCACAAATCTCTATAGCATGTATAATACGGGGGGCACTGTAGCAGGTTACTGTAGCAGAGTGTATAAACACATTTTAGGGTTTTATTTTGATAACTTGAAGAGGGGGAAACGACTTGGAGGCTGCAGCTCTGGAATTCTCTCATTTTTTGGAGTTCTTGAAGGAGAAAGAAAGCTTGGAAAGAGGAAGAACTACAAATCTAAGGAGATTTGCAAAGGATTTGCTAAGTTTCTTCCTTTCCCTTTCATTTTCTGGAATGTTTTTGTATTGTATTGTATTGACGATGTTTTTGAACATGTATAACTGAATCTGAATTGGTTGAGGGTGATTTCAAAGCCCTTGATATGGATTTTGTGAGTTGATTGTGTAAGAAATTGTTATCCAATTCTCTAATTGAAGTTGCTTGTATTTTCCCATATCTAATGCTTATGATTGCTTACTGATTGTATTTGGAATGGCCAACTGAATATAATCTGTTGTTGTCTATTGCTAGATTAGAAATCTTGATCCGTAATTGTCATGAATTTTCAATCATTAGTAGCAAAATTGTGATCAGAGATTGCAAGTGGAAAATACAACCTAGGTTAAATAATCTGAACTTGTGTGATTATTGCTTAGATCAACCTATCTTTCTCATCGTAATGCTTCCATCGAATTAAACTTAGAGAGCTTGTTCTAGGTTGTTTAATGGATAGAGATTAAATAAAGAGCTTGTTTTATTTAACAACAAAGTAATGAAAGATTGGGGTAACAGAGCTTGTTGTTATCTACGGTTGATAACTTCAATGCTGTAATTGGATGACAATTCTACGATTAATTCGCAAATCCATATCTTATGGTAGAGAAGGATCCCTCAACCAGATTTCTCTCATTGATCTTTCATTCAAATTAACTTCTGTTTTGTTATTCTTAATTTGCATTCTTATTTCATTTAGTTAATCATTCAACAAAACCCCCCCTGTTTAGCTTATTGTTGCTGGAAAATAACAAATTCAATTAGAATCAATCCTCGTGGGAACGATATCTACTTATCACTTTATTACTTGTGCGACTAGTTGATAAGTGTCTATTTATATATCATTTTCATATTAATTCGTCCATATTTCTTTGCTATATTCCTTGGTATTTTTATGTTTTTGTGTGGTTTTGATGTTTGTAGGAGTTTTGGAGCAACTTGCACAAAAATGGAGTAAAACCCTCCATTTTTACCTTTGCTAGTCAACCATCTTCTCGGATTTAATTGTATTGATATACAATGAACCCGATGACATATCATATACCATTGAAAAGCTCTCGAAGTCTAACACTTACAATGCCGGATGGGAAGATCACTTTAATTTCAATTACTGGAATCATCAACCAATTGCCCCAAATGGCATACCAAATTGGCCGCAAGGTTTCAATCAACCAAGGGTGCAGCAACCAGTTCAAGCACAACCACAACCACCACCACAACCAGCTCCACAAAATTCAGGTATGTCTCCCCAGGATATTGTTAAAGTACTTGCCACTAACACAATGCAATTTCAGCAGGAAACTAGGGCAAGTATCCAAAACCTGGAAAATCAAATGGGACAATTGGCCACTAACATGAGCAAATTTGAGAGTCAAAGCTCAGAAAAAATTTCCTTCTCAGCCGGTGATCAATACAAGAGAGAATGCTAGTGCTGTAACTTTGAGAAGTGGGAAACAATTAGAGATTCCACCAAAGAAATCACAAACTGATGAAGAGGATGACACCACTTCCACCATGAATAAAACATCATCTTCTAAGGTAAATCCTAAAACTCATATTCCTTCATATGTTGCTCCTCCACCTTTTCCTAGCAGATCTGCAAAATCAAAGAGGAGGAACAAGAACAGGAAATCCTGGAAACTTTTCGCAAGATCGAGGTAAATATACCACTTCTGGATGTTATCAAGCAAGTACCTCGTTATGCAAAATTTCTGAAGGAGTTATGCACCAACAAGAGAAAATTGAAAGGAAATGAGAAGGTAAGTGTGGGGAAAAATGTTTCAGCTGTATTGCAAAGAAAAATTCCTCCGAAATGCAAAGATCCAGGTACGTTCACCATTCCATGCACCATTGGTAATACCAAGTTTGAAAGAGCTATGTTAGATTTAGTAGCATCTATTAATGTCATGCCATATTCTATTTATGCTTCTTTGAATCTTGGACCTCTTGCGGAAACTGGTATTGTAATTCAACTTGCTGATCGTTCTAATGCATATCCCAAGGGAGTTGTAGAAGAGGTGCTTGTGCAGGTGAATCAATTGGTATTTCCAGCAGACTTTTATGTTCTTGAAATGGAGGATGAGACATCTCCCAATCCAACACCGATTCTTTTGGGGAGACCATTCTTGAAAACTGCCCGAACTAAGATTGATGTTCATGATGGCACTCTTACCATGGAATTTGATGGCGAGGTGATTCGTTTCAATATTTTTGAGGCAATAAGGTACCCTAGTGACTTGCATTCTGTTTTTGCAGTGGATGTTATCGATTCTTTGGCACAACAACTTTTGAGTTAACTCGCAAGGATGCATTGGAAGTAGCCATTAGTGAGCACATAGGGGCAGAAAATTCCAGAGAATCGAGGAAGTTGATACAAGTGTCTAAAGAAGTGGAGGAAGCTATGGCAAGCTTGGATGAGACTATAGCTATCACCACAAATAGGTATGATGTTTCGTACATTGAATTGCCTTTATCTAATGAGAAACTTTTTCCTTCTGTGATGAAAGCACCTGCCTTGGAGCTTAAGCCTCTTCCAGATAATTTGAAACATGTATTCTTGGGTGAGAAAGATACTTTGCCAGTCATAATAGGAAAGGGCCTTGCACCATTATAAGAAGAGAAACTCATCCGAGTGCTTCGAGATCACAAAACAGCCATTGGGTGGACAATCGCTGACATCAAAGGTATTAGCCCAGCCATATGCATGCACCGTATCTTATTAGAAGAAGGATCCAAGCACACTCGAGAAGCACAACGGAGGTTGAATCCTCCAATGATGGAAGTTGTCAAGAAAGAAATCCTGAAAATGTTAGATGTGGGTGTGATTTATCCAATTCCGGATAGCAAGTGGGTGAGTCCAATCCAAGTTGTTCCGAAGAAATCTGGTGTTACGGTGGTTAAGAATGACAATAATGAGCTAGTTCCCACTCGTATCCAAACCGGGTGGCGAGTTTGTATTGATTATCGAAAGCTCAATTCTGCAACTCGCAAGGACCACTTTCCTTTGCCAATCATTGATCAAATGCTGGAGAGATTAGCAGGTCATTCTCATTATTGTTTTCTTGATGGCTATTCAGGATATAATCAGATTGTCATTGCCCCTGAGGATCAAGAGAAAACTACATTCACCTGCCTATTCGGTACATTTGCCTATCGACGTATGCCATTTGGTCTTTACAATGCCCCTGCCACTTTCTAAAGGTGTATGGTAAGTATTTTCTCTGATTATGTTGAGAATATCATAGAGGTATTTATGGATGACTATAGTGTTTTTGGTGATTCTTTTGATAAATGCCTTGACAACCTTACCCTTATACCTCAAAGATGTATAGAAACTAACCTTGTTCTGAATTGGGAGAAATGTCATTTTATGGTAGATCAAGGTATAGTTTTGAGACATGTTATTTCTGCTAAGGGTATAGAGGTGGATAAATCCAAGATAGATCTTATATGTTCCTTACCACCTCCCACAAGTGTGCGGGATATTTGTTCGTTTCTTGGTCATGCAGGTTTTTATCGTAGATTCATCAAAGATTTCTCGAAGATAGCATTGCCCCTATGCAGATTATTACAGAATGATGCGGCCTTTGAATTTGATGAGAAATGCAAAGAGGCATTTGAGAAACTAAAGGAACTCTTGACTTCGGCTCCAGTAATCAAATCTCCGAATTGGGATCATCAATTCGAGATCATGTGCGATGCAAGTGACTACGCTGTGGGTGCCGTTTTGGGTCAACGAATTGGCAAAATTCCACATGCCATTTACTATGCATCTCGGACTTTAAATGATGCTCAACTTAATTATTCTACCACTGAGAAAGAGCTGCTAGCGGTTATTTTGCTTTAGAAAAGTTTCGATCGTATTTGATTGGTACTAAAGTAACCGTTTATTCTGATCATGCAGCTTTGAGGTACTTGCTCACCAAGAAAGATGCAAAACCAAGGCTTATCAGGTGGATACTCCTTTTACAGGAATTTGACTTGGAGATCAAAGATAAGAAGGGAAGTGAAAACTTAGTTGCAGACCATCTCAGGCGCATTGTCCATGACGAGGATGTACTGCCATTACAAGAAAGTTTTCCGGATGAACAATTGCTGTCTCTACATGTAGCAGCCCCTTGGTATGCAGATATTGTTAATTACTTAGTTACCAAGAAGCTACCACATGACTTGACTCGGGCTCAAAGAGACAAGATCAAGAACATTGCCAAATATTACATATGGGATGATCCATACTTATGGAAGCATTGTTCTGATCAAGTGATAAGAAGGTGTGTTTCTGAATCTGAATTTAATTCAATTTTGACCTTCTGTCATTCCTATGCATGTGGCGGTCACTTTGGACCAAAAAGAACAGCCCTGAAAGTTCTTGATTGTGGATTCTACTGGCCATCATTGTTCAAAGATGCATATCTCTTTTGCAAAGCTTGTGACCGTTGTCAAAGGACAGGTAATTTAAGTGCCAAAAATCAAATGCCACAAACCCCTATACTTAATGTCGAGATTTTTGATGTGTGGGGTATTGATTTCATGGGTCCTTTTCCTTCATCTTTTGGTAATGTTTACATTATACTTGCTGTGGATTATGTTTCTACATGGGTGGACGCAAAAGCTACGAGAACTAATGATTCTAAAGTTGTTGTAGATTTTGTGAAATCTAACATTTTTGCGAGATTTGGAACACCAAGAGCCATGATTAGCGACAGAGGGACACACTTCTGCAACTGATCATTTGAAGCCTTGCTCAAGAAATACAACATTACTCACAAGGTGTCTACTGCATATCATCCACAAACTAGTGGTCAAGTTGAAGTTTCAAATCGAGAAATCAAGTCCATTCTTGAGAAGACAGTGAATCCAAACCGAAAAGATTGGAGCCTACGATTGAATGATGCACTTTGGGCATACCGAACTGCTTACACGACACCTATTGGTATGTCTCCGTATAGGTTAGTCTATGGTAAGCCATGCCACCTTCCAGTGGAGCTTGAGCATAAAGCATGGTGGGCAGTAAAGCTTTGTAACATGGAGATGGATGCTGCTGGAGAACAAAGGAAGCTTCAACTACAAGAATTGGAAGAACTTAGAAATGATGCCTATGAGAATTCCAGAATTTACAAGGAGAGAACTAAGGCATTTCATGATAAAATGATCTCTAGGAAGAATTTTGAAGTGGGACAGAAAGTTCTTTTATTTCATTCTCGCCTCAAGTTATTTCCAGTGGAAATCAAGAGCTTAAAAACGGACAAAGTGTTCAAGGTGAATGGGCATAGGTTGAAGCCTTACTATGAGAATTCAGTGATGCAAGACATCGAGGAGGTACCTCTCTACGAGCCAGCTTATCTTGATGGGTGATGACAAGTAACGTCAGGCTGAGGACGTTAAACCAAGCGCTTATTGGGAGGCAACCCAATGTTTTTGAAACATAAATAAAAAAGAGACAAAGAAAAGAAGGTAGTATTGATCAATTTTTGTGTTTCGAGGAGATTCCTCTCATGGGCTATTATAATTGATCAGGTTTTATCTCTCTTTGCCATTTGTCTCATTTGCTTTGTTGTTTGTTTTTGACTTTCATTTGCTCTTGTGTTTTTATTTCTTTTATGTTTCTCTATTTTCTTTTCTTTTCTTTTCTTTTCTTGTGTTTAATTTGATTATTCCATGCTTCGAGTTCAGTTTGTTCACAACTCGAGAAACATTCAAACGGGAGTTGAAAGCCATTGTCCGAAGGTTTGAAACGTGCATATCTTGAAGAAAAACAAACTCAATCGCATTATCGGTAATAGCTCTCCTTTTCTCCTCTTCAATGGATGCCGATATCTTTATGTCAAACCTTCGTAAATATTTCCTTTCACTTCCTCAAAATGCTGTGTATAAAATTTATAAAGTGCGGATGACTAGACTTTGGGCGTTGATACTCCTAAATGTGCCTGCGGAGATCCGATGGCTTATCGAAGCCATGGTAAGATTGTCCGGAGAGCCGGACATTAATCTCGCAAAATACATGCCTGGTCTAGGAAAGAGCTACTACGCCAAGAGGCGAAGAGCGAAAAGGTTACAAGTATGTTATAAAAGTGCTAGATGGAATTGTAACCAGACTTGTCGTTCATTAGGTTTTGCGTCCAGGAATAGAGAAGATAAACTTTCATTATTAAGAATGGTTTGAGTAATGAGTCGCTGGATAATGTTTTGTTAACTCTCGAGTCACATTCTTGTGGACTTGTTCAGCGTGAATTGCTTAATCTATGGACACAATTTTTCGTGATGAATTGCAGTGTTAGTCTAGGGAATCTTGACTAAAACGACCATGTTTGCCAGTTTATTAAGAAAACTGGAGGAAGCAAATCCCCGCTCATAGAAGGCGTTTCAAGCCCGTTACCTGGAGTAAAACCAAGGAAGATGTGAGCCACAATACACAACTACTAATGTAATTTGATGTGTGTTGTTGTGTCAAATTTCTTTTTTTCTTGTTTCGTTTGATCTGATTATCATGTTTTTTTGTATTATTGTTGTTTGTTGATTTTGTTTGTTTTATTTTCAAATTTTCCTTTTTGACAAAACATATGACTACCCCATGACATAAGCACACATGGGAGACAAGTGTGAAGGTTTGTCAACCTCTACTGAAAGTATATCTCCATTTTTCATGTTTCACATGGGAGACAAGTGTGGAGGTTTTGTCAAGCTCCGCTGAAAGTACATCTCCATTTTTCATGTTTCAGGTGAGAGACAAGTATGGAGGTTTTGTCAACCCTCACCGAAAGCATCATCTAATTTTTTTTTCAAAATCTTAGGGTGATAAATCTGCATCGAGCAAGAAAAAAGCAAACCCCCACAACAATACAAAAAAAACAAAAAAAAACGAAATTATGTCCCCATGTGTCAACTTTTGAGAGTTTTACGTGTGTATATATACATTCTCATATTTTCATATGTCATTTCATAACTTGTCTTGCAATTGAAAAGCATAATATCTAACGTGTCTTACACAAGATTAGAGCACTTGTAGAAATGGAGAAAACACCAATTCGGCGATTCCGCCATATATGCGTATTTTGCGGATCGCAATTTGGTAAAGATGGAGAGTTTACCACAGCAGCTCTTGATCTTGGTCGGACATAAGCTGCGAGGGGTATTAATTTGATTTATGGAGGGGGTAGTCTTGGTTTAATTGGGTGTGTGTCGACAGCTGCATCCCTAGGAGGGAGCAAAGTTCTCGGCATTATCCCTAAACCATTAGCTGTACGAGATATCGTAGGCAACACAATCGTGGAAGAGTTACAGGTCTCTAGTATGCATGAGCGTATTGCACATATGGTTGTTAAGTCCGATGCATTTATAGCTTTGCCGGGTGGTTATGGTACATTAGAGGAGATATTTCAAATCACCTCTTTGGCACAGCTAAACATCCATCGGAAACCCATTGGTTTGTTAAATGTCAATAATTTTTTTGATGGTTTGTTGTCTTTTCTTGATTCAGCTGTAAAAAAATTTCATCTCACCGCGGGCGAGGCAAATCCTGTTACAGCTTCAACTGCAGGGGAGTTTAATTGACAAACTCAAGAATTCATATATTCACCTGATCCAAACAACGGCTCGAATAGATTGGTTTGGAGAAGGCAATAAAGGCGTAAACTGGATTTTACGCTCCATCCATAATCTCTATCTGGCTTGTTTTGCTTCATTCGTTTGCTTTCTTTTTATTGTGTTTATTTGAGTTTTTTTTTATGTCATTTCTTTTGAGTTTTTTTTCAGGTTGTTTCTTTCACCCCAGGTAATATTTTCTAATCTTGGTGTTTTAGAGTGGTGGCTTAAAAAGTTCAAGTTCTCTCTCTTGAAACGCATTCTGGATTTCTTTAATCCATAATGGCTGAATAAGGAGGCTAACTTCTAAACTTTTTAGACCCATTCTAACTTAGTTGTTTTTGTTTGCTGACTTGTTGGACTTTGTTATTTTATGAGTAAGTTTAGTTTTATGTAATTTAGAGTTGTTATGTATTTTCGTCTTTATCAGTTTCGATTTAAAAAAAAAGGTGGAAAAACCTGAGAATGGCAGAATATGGGGTTTCTTTAACTCTTGAAACGCATTCTCTCTAAATAAATCTGTAGTTTGTTTATTTCATGTTGTTTGAAGTGTCTTGTTTCTTGTTTTGTTCTTTCATAATAAGGTATATAGGCTAGAAACCTTAAGTCTGTGGGCTACTGGTCCTAAGGATTGTTGAAATATACAATCTTGACTCAGGTGTAACAACGCCACGTACCTCTTTTCTTGCATTTCGTGGGTCGATGATAAGATAATGATTGAATTAAGAATAACTCTTGGAAAATGATAAATGATGCATGGATCTGTGTGCTTGAAATGTTTATTGGTTTTCGCTTTGCTTTTGATTCCTTGCGCAACATTGAGCGCTGAGCTATTATCACTGAGTTATTTGTTCACTTAGAGAAATTTTATGTAATTTAAATGTTTCTTCAGATTTCAATGAATTCTAGAACTTGTTTGATGGTCACTCGAGGCGAAATCCTAGACTGTGCAACTTTGGGTAAATGATTTAGGCCATCTTTGGACCGTTTGAGCCTTAATAGCCAACCTTGACTGAAATTGATCCCTAGTTACCCCTTTGAGCCTTTGTAAGCCTTTTTCTTTGTTAACTCACTAAAGATTTCCTAACCTCAAATGAATTTGTTCCAAACAGTTTATCCCTTACCTATGAGCATGTAGATCATTCACGATCACATTTTGAGCTATGTTCGGGTTTTGGGAAGTTAGAGGAGGTTGGGTTGTGTCATGAGCAATGCAAGTGCGTTCTATTGTGTTTGTAAAAAAAAAATAGAAAAAAAATCAATCTGTACTTATCGTCCACGTACTTACACATTGGGGACAATGTGTTGTTTAACTGTGGGGGAGAGGAAGTGTAGTAAAAAAAAAATGAAAAAAAAGAAGAAGAGAAAGAGAAGAAAAAGATATTTATACCTTGAGTGTTCTTAAAAAGAATAAAACAACAAAGTGTGGGGGTATAGTTTCTTTTGTGTTATAAAAAAAATTAATAAAAAGAGAGTTCGAGTGTTTTGAATAAGTTTGGGGGAGTCATTTGGTGAATAAGAATGAACTTTTTTATGTCATGGGGTTGAGCTCTACATAATCTTGAATGATTTTATGTGTTTGTGGGTGATTTAAGCCTAATTATTATCCTTTATCATACCTTCACCCAAGACAAATGTTACAAGCTTAATAAAGTCCTACTTGATCCTTCGTGTTATGCTAGTCTACATTAGTGGCGAGTGACTTGAAAAGCAGGCCTATGGAGTTCGTTTATACACACATCTTCAATATTAAATATGATTCATTTTTATGCATAAACTCATCCGGGTTACAAGTGATCAGGTGAGAATGGCTCTACACACATACACTTGAGGAATTGAAGTGAAGCGAAACTAATCTTTCGGATAAAATTGTTGATCAAGTGCATTATTTTGAAGTTTTCCTTGGGTTATAATTAAGTACAATCTTTGAGTCCTATTTGCAAGATGAAGCATTTGTGTGTTTTAATTTTTTGTTGATTCTGTTTCGGTTTATTTTTATTTCATATTGTCGTAGTTGCTCGAGGACTAGCAAAGTCTAAGTGTGGGGGAATTTGATAAGTGTCTATTTATATATCATTTTCATATCAATTCGTCCATGTTTCTTTGCTATATTCCTTGGTAATTTTATGTTTTTGTGTGGTTTTGATGTTTATAGGAGTTTTGGAGCAACTTGCACAAAAATGGAGTAAAACCCTTCATTTTCACCTCTGCTAGTCAACTGATAAGTGTCTATTTATATATCATTTTCATATCAATTTATCCATGTTTCTTTGCTATATTCCTTGGTATTTTTATGTTTTTGTGTGGTTTTGATGTTTGTAGGAGTTTTGGAGCAACTTGCACAAAAATGGAGTAAAACCCTTCATTTTCACCTCTGCTAGTCAACCATCTTCTCGGATTTAATTGTATTGATATACAATGAACCCTGATGCGTTCGAAACTAGCAAGTATACTAGTCGCACAAGTAATAAAATGATGAGTAAGATATCGCTCCCACGAGGATTGATTCTAATTAAATTTGTTATTTGAAAGCGAAAACAGAATAAATGGGGGGTTTTGTTGATTGATTAACTAAACTCAATACGAAAGCAAATGAAGAATAATACAATGCAAAGTTAAATCAAATGAGAAATACACAATGAAAGAAATCTGGTTAAGGGATTATTCTCTACCACAAGATATGGATTTGCGAATAAATCACAGAATTGTCATCCAATTACACCATTGAAATTATCAACCGTAGATAACAACAAGCTCTGTTATCCCCATCTTTCCTTACTTTGTTGTTAAATAAAACAGGCTCTTTATTTAATCTCTATCCATTAAACAACCTAGAACAAGCTCTCTAATTTTAATTCAATGGATGCATTACGATAAGAAAGATAGGTTGATCTAAGCAATAAACACACAAGCTCGGATTATTTAACTTAGGTTGTATTCTCCAATTGCAATCTCTGATAACAATTTTGCTACTAAGGATTAGAAATTCAAGACAATTACGGATCAAGATTTCTAGTCTAGCAATAGACAACAACCAGATTATATTCAGTTGGCCATCCGAAATACAATCCAGCAAGCAATCATAAGCATTAGATATAGGAAAATACAAGCAAATTCAATTAGAGAATTGGATAACAACTCCTTGCATAATCAACTTACAAAAACCATATCAGGGGCTTTGAAATCACCCTCAACCAACTCAGATTCAGTTACACATGTTTAAGAACGTGGTAAATACAATACAACATGGAGACATTCCAGAAAATGAAAGGGAAGGGAAAACTTAGCAAATTTGATGTAATTCTCTTTGGATTGTAGTTCTTCCTCTTTCCAAGCTTCCTTTCTCCTTCAATAACTCCAGGAGATGAAAGAATTCCAGAGCTGCAGCCTCCACCACGTTCTCCCCTCTTCAAGTTATCAAAATAAAACCCTAAAATGTGTTTAAATACTCTGCTACAGTAACGTGCTACAGTGTCCCGTATTCTACATGCTACAGTGATGTGTGGAATTACATTTCTACACTTCTCACACTGTTTTGATTACAACTTTCGGTACACTAAATGATTCATAAACCGTAAATTTCTCCAAAAGGTAGACTTCGAGAGCTTTTCAACGGTATAGGATATGTCATCGGGTTCATTGTATATCAATACAATTAAATCCGAGAAGATGGTTGACTAGCAGAGGTGAAAATGAAGGGTTTTACTCCATTTTTGTGCAAGTTGCTCCAAAACTCCTACAACATCAAAACCACACAATGAGTGGAAACATAAAAATATCAAGGCTAGACAAGAACATGGACGAATTTAATATGAAAATGATATATAAATAGACACTTAGTCAACCCGATGACATATCATATACCGTTGAAAAGCTCTCGAAGTCTACTTTTTGGAGAAATTTACACTTTATGAATCCATTCAGCGTACCGAAAGTTGTAATCAAACAGTGTGAGAAGTGTAGAAATGTAATTCCACACATCACTGTAGCATGTATAATACGGGACCCTGTAGCACATTACTGTAGCAGAGTATTTAAACACATTTTAGGGTTTTATTTCATAACTTGAAGAGGGGAGAACGTGGTAGAGGCTGCAGCTCTGGAATTCTTTCATCTCTTGGAGTTCTTGATGGAGAAAGGAAGCTTGGAAAGAGGAAGAACTACAATCCAAAGAGAATTACATCAAATTTGCTAAGTTTTTCCATTCCCTTTCATTTTCTGGAATGGCTCCATGTTGTATTGTATTTACCACGTTCTTAAACATGTGTAACTGAATCTGAATTAGTTGAGGGTGATTTCAAAGCCCTTGATATGGTTTTTGTGAGTTGATTGTGCAAGAAGTTGTTATCCAATTCTCTAATTGAAGTTGCTTGTATTTTCCCATATCTAATGCTTATTATTGCTTACTGATTGTATTTGGAATGGCCAACTGAATATAATCTGTTGTTGTCTATTGCTAGATTAGAAATCTTGATCCGTAATTGTCATGAATTTCCAATCATTTGTAGCAAAATTGTGATCAGAGATTGCAATTGGAGAATACAACCTAGGTTAAATAATCCGAACTTGTGTGATTATTGCTTAGTAGTCAAATGCCTGTCTGTTACTTTTCATAGTGCTTCCATATAGAAGTCATGTGGAATTAAGACTCATAGAGCTTATTCTGAGGGTGTTTTGTTTTGTAATGGATAGATGACTCTATAAATAAAAATGGAACTGGTGGTATAGTACATAATTAACGAACAAAGTAAGGGAAAGAATTAGGGGTGTATAGACAGATTATATTTTGTTATGTGTATATCAAGTACGAGAATATGATAACTTCAAATGCTGTAATTGAGAATGATCAATTCATCACTAGTGAAAATGGGTAGATTCCACAATTCATATCTTGTGGCAGAGAAAGAACCCTTAACCAAGTGTCTCTCATTGATTTTTCACTCCATTTTTCTTTGCGTTGTGTTATTGTGCATTTACATTAATATTTCAATTAGTTAATCCATCAACAAAACCCCCCCCATTTATTCTGTTGTTGTTTTTGAATAACAAATTCACTTAGAATCAATCCTCGTGGGAACGATATCTACTTATCACTTTATTACTTGTGCGACTAGTATACTTGCTAGTTTCAAACACATCACTAGTATACTTGCTAGTTTTGAACGCATCAAGTTTTTGGCGCCGTTGCCGGGGATTGATTTTGTGATCGATTTGTTGTTTTGTTTTTATTGTTAATTCCTATTTTTGTTTGTTTTTCTTTTCTGATTGTTTGTGTTTAGGCGACATGGCAGTAAACTTCCAACAATTCAGTAGCTGATTTGAGCCACAATTACATTGGAGTGTAAATGAGGTAAGCACTCAGAACATTGAACAAAAACTTTCTGAGCTAACTTCTCTTGTGGAAAACATGGTTGTCGGAGATATGCAGAAATCTTATGCATGTGGGATATATTCTACCATGGAGCATCCAATTGACATGTATCCAACTTTACAAGAAGAATATATGGAACGAGCCAATGCCATAGGTGGATTTCCAGGACAACCAAGGCAATGGTATGATCCCTTCTCTAATACTTACAATGCCTGATGGGGAGATCACCCTAATTTTAATTACTGGAATCATCAACCAATCGCCCCAAATGCCATTTCAATCAACCTAGAGTGCAGCAACCATTTCAAATGCAACCACCACCAATGCCACATCCAGCACCACAACCAGCTTCACAAAACTCAGGTATGTCTCTCTAGGATATTGTTAATGCACTTGCCACTAACACAATGCAATTCCAGCAGGAAACTGGGGCAAGTATCCAAAACCTGGCAAATGAAATGGGACAATTGGCTACTAGCATGAGCAACTTCGAGGGCCAAGACTCAGAAAAATTATCTTCTCAAACGGTGATCAATCCAAGCGAGACTGCTAGTGCGATAACTTCGCGAAGTGGAGAGCAATTAGATGTCTTACCAGGAAAATCACAAACTGATGAAGGAGATGACACCATATCCACCATGAACAAAACATTGACTTCTCAGGTAAATCCTATAACTCCCATTCCTTCATATGTTACTCCTCCACTTTTTCCTAGATTTACAAAATCGAAGAAGGAGGAACAAGAACAGAAAATCCTGGAAACCTTTTGCAAAATGGAGGTAAATATACCACTTCTGGATTCTATCGAGCAAGTACCTCGTTATACAAAACGTCTCAAGGAGTTATGCACCAACAAGAGAAATTTAAAAGGGAATGAGAAAGTAAGTGTGGGGGCAATTTTCAGCTGATTGCAAAGAAACTCCTCCGAAATGCAAGATCTCCAGTACGTTTTCATCATCCATGCACCATTGTAATATCATTTAAAAGAGCTATGTTTAGATTTAGAGCATCTATTAATTTCCATGCCATAATTCTATTTATGTTCTTCTTTAAATCTTGGACCTTTATTGCGAAAACTGTTACTACCATTCACCTTGCTGATCATTTAATGCATATCCCACAAAGACAGTTGTGGAAGATATGCTTGTGCAGGTAAATCAATTGGTTTTTTCAACAGACTTCTATGTTCTGAAAATGGAGGATGAGACATCTCCCAATCCAACACCGATTCTTTTGGGGAGACCATTCTTGAAAACTGCCCGAACTAAGATTGATGTTCATGATGGCACTCTTACCATGGAATTTGATGGCGAGGTGATTCGTTTCAATATTTTTGAGGCAATGAGGTACCCTAGTGACTTGCAGTCTGTTTTTGCAGTTGATGTTATTGATTCTTTGGCACAACAACTTTTTGAGTTAACTCGCAAGGATGCATTGGAATTATACCATTATGAGCACATTGGGGCAAGAAATTCCAGAGAATCGGGAAGTTGATACAGTTGTCTAAACGAATGGAGGAAGCTGTGGCAAGCTTGATGAGACTATAGCTATCACCACGACAGGTATTGTTTTCGTACATTGAATTGCCTTTATCTAATGAGAAACTTCTACCTTCCGTGATGAAAGCACCTGCCTTGGAGCTTAAGCCTCTTCCAAATCATTTGAAGCATGTAGTCCTAGGTGAGAAAGATACTTTGCCAGTCATAATAGCAAAGGGTCTTGCACCATTACAAGAAGAGAAGCTCATCCGATTGCTCCAGGTCACATACAAAACGTCTATTTTGACAGTCGCTGCCATCAAAGGGTATTAGTCCAGCGCGTATGATGCACCCGCATCTTTTTAAATAGGGATCCAGCGCACTAGAGAAGCACAGCGTAGGTTGAATCCTCCCATGATGGAAGTTGTCAAGAAAGAAATCCTGAAATTGTTAGATGTGGGTGTGATTTATCCAATTTCGGACCGCAAGTGGGTGAGTCCAGTCCAAGTTGTTCCGAAGAAATCTGGTGTTACGGTGGTTAAGAATGACAATACTGAGCTAGTTCCCACTCGTATCCAAACCGGCTGGCGAGTTTGTATTGATTATCGGAAGCTAAATACAGTAACTCGCAAGGATTACTTTCCTTTGCCATTCATTGATCAAATGCTGGAGAGGTTAGCAGCTGTCGTCTCATTATTGTTTTCTTGAGCTATTCAGATATAATCCAATTGTCATTGCCCCCTGAGGATCCAGAGAAACTCATTCACATGCCCATTCGTTACATTTGCCTATCGACCATGCCATTTCTTTCTTTGCAATGGTGCCCCTGCCACTTTCCAAAGGTGTATGGTAAGTATTTTCTCTGATTATGTTGAGAACATCATAGAGGTATTTATGGATTATTTTAGTGTTTTTGGTGATTCTTTTGATAAATGCCTTGACAACCTTACCCTTATACTTCAAAGATGTATAGAAACTAACCTTGTTCTGAATTGGGAGAAATGTCATTTATGGTAGATCAGGGTATAGTTTTGGGACATGTTATTTCTGCTAAGGGTATAGAGGTTGATAAATCCAAGATAAATCTTATATGTTCCTTACCACCTCCCACCAGTGTGCGGGATATTCGTTCGTTTCTTGGTCATGCAGGTTTTTATCGTAGATTCATCAAAGATTTCTCGAAGATAGCATTGCCCCTATGCAGATTATTACAGAATGATGTGGCTTTTGAATTTGATGAGAAATGCAAAGAGGCATTTGAGAAACTGAAGGAACTCTTGACTTCGGCTCCAGTAATCCAATCTCCGAATTGGAATCATCCATTAGAGATCATGTGTGATGCAAGTGACTACGC